>JAPYZS010000973.1:0-23558 GCA_030522925.1 Trissolcus japonicus | reverse complement strand
AATGTATTTTACCATAATCTATGAGAATGCACAATGTTAAAACACATAAAATTCAAAACGCATACAATCACTGTGGCATAATGTGTTAACGCATAAATCATAAAGTTTTGCATGTTGTACTGATTTTTGTAATGTGTAGCGGAACCATTAGACATAAATGACATTTTTGACAACTTTTAGTTTTTGTTAAAAAACTGATCGTGGAAATAAAGATCTATGATACTGTTTCATGCCGCGCGACCGAAATGAAACACACTAGTTATAATGGGTAATTCCACAAAAAAGGCACCTTAGCTGATCACGAAAAAAACTTTTTTTAATTTTGTGGCACATTCATAAAAATGAACTAGAATCGTTCATTGTATTACCCAGAACCCAGAAAAAATAGTGTTCACTTCGAAACCTGGTGCTGACACTATTTTTTCGAAATTAATAAATATGTTCAAGAAATCGATATCGCTGAGAAACGTATTTTTCAAAATGAAGAAACATTAACGATTTTCATCGAAAAAGACTTCAATGTTAAACTATTTTGAAGGTTGAAGCCTGTTCTTTTCTTTTAAAAATTAATTTTTGATACCAGATGGCGCTATAGTCAATTAATTGTATTTTATTTTCTTTTAATTTTTAAATTTGATTTCACTGAGGCACATTAATTTCGTTTTTGATTTGAAACAGAAATTTTAGCTTTCATTTAACAATTTTCTGTAACATAAAACACCAATTTATTGGGCTCTTATATATCCTTTGCCCGGAATTCCTTTAAATGACAATTTTTAAACATATAAAAGACGATCAAACCATTTTACTCACACCCGAAGTTAGGAGCAGACTGACATGTCAACATCTCAACATTGACATCTCTCCATGAAAATTTGACGATTCGACCTTCGTGTTCACGACTTTCTTTCCTGAGCCTCAGCTTCAGGACACTTCGACCCGAGCAGATCCACTCAATCTCGCCGTGTCCATCCGGTGTCCACCCTGAATCCTGACGTGGGACCCGTCTCTGGGCATCCCATCTTCAAAATAATTTTCCCGATCCGGTAGCACAGCTGCATCCTTGGTCCCCTCGTGATGGTCTTCGGACAAGACGGGGTATACTCCTGGCGACCCGACTCACCAGAAGGCTTACCTTGCCCCTATTCCGGTATTTGCCCAAGCCCTACGGAAAACCAGGGAAGGACAGATCGCAATAGGCTCAGCGGAAATCCTCTGGATTCCAGTGACTTCCTTCCTGAGGACAACGACGTATCCTCGTCGACTCCGTGTCCAACCGTTGTCCAGCTTGATGTTCCGACGCAGTTATCATCCTTTTCGCCCTTCGAGGTAGATCCCCCTCGCGCACTCGATGAGCTACATCCTAAAATCCTATAAATGAAAATGAAAAGCAGAATGCGAAATTGTCCACATTTATGTCCGAAACCTGATGTTATGTGCTAAATGTCAACTGTCACTTATTTTGTCTTTGGTTAATGCCCACTGACAATTTTCGTGTAAATTAAAAAGCAATGTGTTGGAGTTTCTTGTGTGAGTGCAATGAGAAAAAAATTTTGTTGAACCTATTCAATTTTCATTGGATTAAATTAAGTTTCGGCCTTCGCGTTTGTCAATCCCTCTGTGTATTGTCCAGTTCCCTAGAGTTCTTCTCGATGACTTTTCAGAACTCCTGAGAAAACTGGATGGTTCTAATATAGTGGAAGCCTAGTGTAGAGATATCTTCGTGGTACCCTTTAGATCTTTCGATACCATCCGGTTAATTTTATCTGTAAGATCTGTTGGTGAAAGAAAATCCGTCCTTAGAATACAATCTAATGAAATGTCTTCTATGTAGGTTGGGAGACACAGAGAGTAACGACCCAGAGAAACCTTGACCTTCACCTTGCACCTAGCAGGAACGAACTCCCCAGGTTGTTGGAGAGTTAAGGTCCCTGGTAGCTAACGAAGATATAGCTGCCCAAATGGTCATCAGAAAGGCAGTCATTCAGAAGAATAAATCCAATTTCTGAGACGAACTTTTTCAGAGTAGAACCACGCACATTGGTTTCTAAATCTAAATCACTTTTGAAAATGACAAGTCTGTTCGGGTATCGCTCTCTCAGATCATCCAGCGAATCACGCAAAAGACGAAGAACAATCTGGATGTCATCCTTTGTTTTGAGAAAGATAATGAAAAAAAAAAAATGAACTTCATTTTTAGTAGGAAAGAGTCAGAATGTTCAAACATGTTGGACGTTTTAACAATTGTTATTAAAAATAGTAAATGATGATGTTAATGTCCAATTTTTGTATATTGTAATCGTTTTGATATTTATATTTATAAATAAGGTAAATGTACCCCTTATCGTGACTATACCCTATATCGTGATGTTTTGGAATAAAAATTAACGTACTAGAAAAAGTATAAATATTTTAACAATAATATATCCTGTTTAAATCGAAGATAATTTAGTAGGTAGAAAGTTCAGTCAAGTTTTGTTTTCCTTTTTAATTTTATGATAAATACACGGTCACGGTAATAGGTACTAGAGTCACGATAAAGGGTACATTTACCTTACTGCGAGTCGTACACTTTATTTGTTTTATTATGAAACATTTTAATGAATAGAATAATTTCTTATGCAGAAGTGTTTACTAATCTGAATTCTATTTTTTATTTTCATTTAAATGACACTCTAAAACGTCAAATTTCAAAACTGCGCGAATGTAAACAAATCGATCTGTCAAACAAAAATTTATCAGGCGTGGATTGGCCGCGGACCCAACTTCAGGGTATGATTATATTTTTCTTTATGGATAAATGTTTCATTTTTATTACAGAAATTTTCTGCGTCCCTCTTTTGTTTTTGTTGATAGCAGGAAATTCTGATAATATATTATAAACGATAATAAACCTTATAACATAATGATACACCTTATTAATCTTAAAATATAAGTAGGATGAGCAGGATCTTTTGAGTTGTATCTGCATTACGCATGTGCTACGCATAGATAATGCTTGATATCGCAGAGCTGGATTTGAATTTCACAATGTTGATTGGATAACACTCGATTTAGGGGTCGAAATTCAACGTATCAGCATCATTAACAGTGGTTTGTATTCTTTCACAACTCATAAGCCCTCGAATTCTATTAGAAAATTTCATTCTTTTTTACCTCCAAATTCAGTTGCAAATAAGTTAATGAATGGTTAATTTGTTGTTTGTCACGTAGGTCATCATGAATGGACAATTTGCGTCTGACTAAATTTTGATTTGTACCACTAATTTTTAACATTTCCAAATTCAGTTTATAAAAAAGTTTCACATTAAGGCAACTAAAATGATAAATTCGGGGATTTCATCGGGTTGTTACAGTTCGTCTTTTAAAGGTTATCTAGAAGGTTTTATTTAAGGGTTATCTAGAAAGGGCCCTGCTATTATTAATTTTTAAGTTGATAAACTTGAAATTGAAAGCCCGGATGTAATAACCAGATTTACGCTCGGAGGTTATGTTTTGAAAACAAAAGTGTATCAAGAAAATTTTGGATTTCAATGTACTTTAAGTGGCAAAGTTGTTTATTATGATCTTGAGAACAACTTTGCCACTTAAAGAAGTTTGAAATTCAAAATTTTCTCGAAACTTTTTTGTTTTGAAAAGAAAGCGTCCGAGCGAAAGTCTATTTATTGCATCCAGCCCCTCAATTTTGAATAAAAAATTTGAGGGACCGATTACGATTTACGATTACGAATTACGATTTCAATTAAATCGTAAAATCTTACCTCGTCGAGTCACTGCCGCGACCCTAAAATTTTTATTTTATTTGCTACTTTTTTTATTTTATTTTTTTACAAGTTGAGCTGACGAAAAAAAGAATTGTTAAACGAAATTTACATTTTATGTACGCTCGAGATATAAAGGTGTAGATAAAGGTTGAATATAAAATATTTTATATAAAGTATATAGCGCTGAGGAAAAACGAGTTTTTCTGTCATTTTAGAATATTCACTAAATTTTTGATAAAGTTTAGTTTAAGGGGACACCTCAGTAAAATCAATACTAATGAATTAAGTTTTTTTATTGTATTTCTTGTATCCCTTAATATTGCAATTGTCGATCGAAATTTGATATGATCTGAAACAAACAAGTTATGAACACATGGAGAAAAAGGTTTCCTGAAATTTATCATTTAAAATAGCAAAAGTACCTTATATCAGACTATTAAAATATCATAAAATATGCCGAAATTACTCTTAAAATTTATGTTAAAAATTATTCGTTTCACCATCGTAACTTTTAACATCAATTATATTTAAATGTTTTCGATAATATTTATATAAAAAATATCACTCGATAAATGAAAATTTTATTTTTCCCTTGAAATTCATAAAAGGCAATGGTGCGGATCTTTCTCGCAAATGCCATTTTTCACTGGCTGTTGTATGTAAGGAACCAAAACATTAATTAAAAATTTGTAAACAAAAAAAAAAACTTAATTATGAACCACTGTTGAAATGCGAATTTTCATATGTATCGACAGTTTTGCAGAGAGACTATGTATATCATCCGGTAGCAAATGTTGGTTGGCACAAAAAAGTACGTCATTTTTCATTAATAATAGTTATATATTGGTCAAAAATCCACGATACATTGTAGGTATTATTTGAAATGTTCGGCTGTTCATGTTTCCATTTTATATATCGTAAAAATCCATAGTCAGAAACGTTGGTTTTAAAATATACCCTTAATATTAAACAGAATGAAGATTTTATTATTTATATGACAATAGGAACGATGAAATGTTTCATCTTTTATCCCTTCGTTTCTCTTTTTTTTACTTCACATTGTTTTGATTTGTGCAACTTTTCGAGTATAAGATATTTTTATTAAGAAAATATAAATTTCAACTTATTAAATAGAAAAAACAACGATCCTTTTTTCTCTTAGAATTAATCTAAAAAACAAGAAAAGAAGAAAAAATAAGGGAAACATGGACATTTTTGCAGTATCTTGTTTGTAAAATTGTTTATATGGAACTTATCAAAATTCCGTTTAGACAAATTGTTCCTCTTGTTTTCCGGGCAATTTGACGGCAACTAGTACAAAATCAGTTGAAAATTGTGGTACCAAACTCATTTCGAAGTTGGAGATAATGCGAAAATATTAAATCAAAGAAAAACGCGTGTGACGTTTCACTTCTATTTTCAAGTACATTTGACACGTTAGACACATTTTAAAACCTTACAACTCATTTGCTATTCCTGTGCTCTAAAACTGCGACCTTCGTTTTTATGTTCAAAATATGCAATAAAACGTTTTTCATTTTTTCTTCGACTTTCATCAAATCTCAAAAAAAAAAAAAAATTCAATTTCAAATGTATGATTTTTTGTTTCTCTTTTTTCAATATTTGACAAGCTTTTTCAGAGAGAATTTGGATTTTGTTGAACTCCGTATAAGCTTTGTTTAAACTCCTTATAAACTCCATCTGAATTCTGATTAAACTCTGACTAAACTCTCTCTAAACATTGTTTTGAAATTCCGTTTAAACTCTGCGTTTTATCTAAACTTCGTTCAAACACCATCTAAACTCTGTTTCAACTCCATCTAAACTCTGTTTAAACTCCCTCTGAATTGTATTCAAATTCTATTTAAACTTCGTAACCTCCATTTTAAGGAACTGAATAAAGGTGGCTGGTGCATAAAAAATGAGTTTAGGTCTTGTGCGTTAATGATAAATAATTCTACTGTTTAGAAAGTTAGAAAGATACTTTAGTGCTATCAAGTTTATTATCGAGGGACGACTTAAACTCGTATCTAATGCACAGCAACTTTTATTCAACCCCCTTAACTCCATCTAAATTCCATTCTTCATTTAAATTTCGACCGAAGCTCAGTTAAATGCTGTTTAAACTCCGACTACATTTTTTTCCTAAATCATCCTAAATTAGTGAATATTAAATTTTGTTTAAATTCATTTTAAATCGTGATCATATTAGATAAAATATATAAACTTTGAAAAACGTTCATATTCAAATAATTTAAATAATTCATAGTAATGAATAATTTTTCATCTAAAAAAAGCATCCGAGCAACCAAGTTGCAAGCGTCTGGTTTATAACCGGAAAAAAAGTATATGAATATTTGATTAAAGTAGACATGGTATGGCGCAGTAGAGCTTGGCCCCTGAATAAATAATTAGTCACACACAACAAATAAGAAGACGTTGCACGAGCTTGGAAACACATGCGAAACGTATGGGCTCGTAAAGTGAAATCAAACAAAATCAACTTTATTAAAATGTTTTACTTTTTAATTTTGAAAAAAATTGTTTTTTTTTTTTTATTTTGTCACTTTTGTTTTATGTTTCTGTCGTCAAGTTATTATATCTTGTCAAATCTTACGAACTTTACTTCATAAAAGGTTTTTTATGAGTTTTTTTAATTTTGAAAAAAATTGGTTTTTTTTTTCATTTTATCACATTTCTTTTATTTTTTCGTCGTCAAGAAATTACATCTTGTCAAATCGTCGGCCGATCTTGAGAACTTTAGCTCATAAAAAAAAGGTACAGAATCTAAACCTCAAGTTGAAGAACAGACAACATTTTTCATCACGAAAAGTAATTTCTTATGTCCACACATATATTCCCAGGCGGGAATAAATGCGGAGATATGAACTTTTTTGCGGTCCCTCGATGATCCGATCCCTCGCCGACACCGGAAAAGTTAAAATCCAAAACTTATCTATATTTGAGGACGGCGGGAAAAAGTGATCAGATTTTGTTTTTTAATCCACTTAAAAAATAAAAAATAATCTCAATTAAAAAAAATTGAGAAAAAGATTGAAAATGAATTGAAATTTAAAAACAAGAGAAAAAATACAGAGGATATTTTTTAATTAAATTTTTTCCATTTTCGTCTGTCACGGAGTTGGTTCTGTTTGATTTGTAGGCCTCAAACGAGTTTAGCAGGGATCCGCTCTCAAGTCAAGTTATCTAGTTTTTTAATTGGCCACAACGAATTCGCTTTTTTACCCTCATTTTGTGCCTCTCGGCTTTATTGTTCAACTTTTTTGATGAAAGCTGATCCAATTTTTATGATGAAAAAAGTTGTGTCTTTGCAAGAATAATGTTAACGGATAAGAAAAAGCTCCGAATAAGGAAATCAAGATTCTTGAAAACTAAAAAGGTGTGTAATTCGACAAGTTTGAACAAATTTCTTTATTTCTGTACATTAAATAGTAAATTAAATTTTCAAATTTTTTCCCATTTTCCATTTTTTTTTCATTCGATGGTTAGTTGAAGATAAAAAATTCAAAAAATAAACGAAAGGTAAAAAATGTACAATAAATTAGCCCAGAGGGTGCTGTATAAAAATTGAAGGAAAACCCCTTTTTGCTGTGATTTTGACCGGCGGTCCCTTACATGCAATAGTGTCGTCGCAGACGCTATATATAGTCGAGCTTATAAATAAATACTCGTCGGATATTTAATGTTGCCAACTGCCCGTTGTGTGTCCTGATGCCCCTGACGTCGACGCGAGATGCTCTCGGCTGATATTTTTATTTTCAGTGTTATGCATTTGTACACGCATTAGCGCATACGAAAAATAAGCACCGAACTATTTCGTAGCCAAAAATACAAAACAATGGGGGAAAAACCATTTTCCAAATTTTACAAATTCCGTGAATTCTTTCAGTCCACAACATTCAAATTTCAAGACACACAAAAATAAACAAATTTTTAAAAAAAAAAAAAAAAAAATACAACAAAATCCAATAACGAATTTCAAAAAGAGAAGATCCAAAAAATGTTTTGGTACAATTTTTGTAAATTTCATTACTGAATCAAAATAAAAAATGAGTATAAACATAAAGAGAAACAACAAGTTTCAAAAAAAAAAAAAAAAATGAAAATAAGTTTTGTATAAAAATGTTTTAATATAATCCTTGTAAAATGAATGACCGAATTAAAATTAAAAAAGAAAAACAGAATAAGTAAAAAAATATTTCTGAACTTATTTTGAGATGAAAATGTTGTGTTTTGGTTTTGTGGAATGTTAGTTGAATGGCGTCGTTGCACTTTCGTGACGGAAACGCTGATGCCCTAAATTGTAATTTTTTTTGGTACGAGCGAATGGTCTGCCAAACAGCAATACCGCTTGGCAACTTGTGTTCGCTGGCGCCGTGGTTGTTATATGACTATCTTTTCTGGAGTCGCGACGATTCCAGAGATTCGATGCGCCAGAGAGTCTGTGATAACGTTTCCAGCTTAAAAACTCGGTGCATCATTCATGAGCTTTCCACTCGACTTCACCAACTAAAATTAAACCAAAAAAATCAAACCAAAATTCTTCCGATGTAATTTTTCAACCGGTTACGTGATACTTTTCCAAAACTAAATTTTACGTTTTGTATCAATTTTTTTGCACTTATACAATTTGTAAAATTGAAACAAAGTCTTAAAATATTTTTATTTTATAAATAAATTGTTTGAATTTAATTGTTACCTTGTAACAATTACTTCAATTACGATCTATATTTGTTTTTATATTTTGATTGGTGACGTCATGAAAGAAACAAAAAAAAACCGTTGTTACGAGTTTTATTAGTAATTAAAGACAAGTTTTTGACGCGAAATCGAATAATTCTCTAATAAGAAGTTAATGACGTCAGCAGAGAGAAAAAGTTGCGAAGCTCCTTGGGTTACACAGGTTGAAGTTGTACGCTCGCGAACCGAAGTTTTTAATAACAATTTTCTTGTTTCTCTGTTTCTTAATATCTTTGAGATTGACACTCTCGTTGTCAATTTCAGATGTTTTTTTTTCGTTGTCTTGTAACTTATGGTAACAATTTCATTCTTGAAAAATGAAAAAAACATTGCAAAGTTTTCTTTTTTGTTTCTTCAACTAAGTTGACACTAACGTGACTGAAGTGATGTAACTTGTAATTTAAAAATTTATGAATAACGCGAAAAATTGAAAACCTTTTAAAAAATCCTATAATCACTTTTTAATCTTGAATAAAATCGACTTTTAAAGTCACGACTGAACTTTTTCTAGATTTTAAAGGTTGAAGACAAAACTTTTTTCACGTTGAAATTGTAATTGCCGGTCTTTATTGAGGCTGGTGGTACTTTTTGGCAGCGCAAGTCATTTTCATGAAAAAAAAAAAAAAAAAAAAAAAAAAAAATGAAAGAAACCCCGCCGGACGAGGTATAACTTTATCAGCAGCACTATCTAATTGTGTCGCGCCGGCCGAAATTACGCTCATTTATCAATCGCTCGTTCGCGTCACTTTTTCGCTTCGCAATAACAAATTCCGTTGTTTCATTTCTTTCTAAATATCACCCCCTCCATTTCGCTGACACGGTTTGGATATTCTTAGACTTGCACAAACTCAATAGGCAACATTTTACTAACATTCAAACAATTTTCACGTCCTGACACTTTTTCCTTAAATCTTTTTTTTGAATAAAAAAACTTTGACTAAAGTATAACTAAGTCTAAACTAAACTGATAAATCTTTAACTAAACTTAAGAAAAAGTAAAAATTAAAATAAATTAATTAAAATAAATAAATTTAAAAAAGTGGTAAAAAATTGTTGTTCCAAGTTGTTTTGTACTTTTCAAAATCGTTTCCAGAATTAACTGAGAGGAAATAACTCCGTCGAAGAAAGAAAAGGTGGATTTATGGTCGTATTCGCGTTTGAAATTGTGGAAAACCATAAAATGCACGTGGCTCGGGGAACATTGTTTTCCAAAGGGCGGCTGGTTATATTTTTAGTCGCAAATCACAGCCGCGAGACGAAATGCACGTCTTACTAATCTCTCGGCTAATTATATTTCCGTCACGTGTCAATCATGTAAATTAACGCCTTACTTCGATTTCGACAGGTTTCGCGCTCAAGTATCCAATACTTTGTGTGTCAACATTTTTAAGACCTCTAAGCGGCTTAAACTTACAGTTTTTATTTTTTAATTTAAACAATTTTTAAACATTTGAATTTTGCAATTTGAAAATTTTTGTTTTAATTAAAATTTTAAATGCTGAAATGTTGGAAAGCGCAACATGAGACTCAAATATATTGAAGGGATTCGTATTTTCAAGACGCTTTTTAAAAAATGGATATAACTTTTGCGGTGTAATTTGATTGGCTGGAAAGTTATCTCGACTTTCAGCTAATTAACAAAGATAAAGTGTGCAATCAAAAAAAGTCTCCCGCGATGAGAGTCTGCTTTCCTGCCTTTTTTTGTCTTCGGAGATTATATTGCAGCGATGATATTTGTAAATATTTTTTATCGTCATTTCTTTTCCATCAAAAAACTAAATTACAAACTCTTTTTAAACTTAAAAAGTTTTGATACAAAAAGTTTTTCAAGTATTTTTTCAATTTTCTGTAATTTTTTTATGTAGTTTGTCGGAGTTGTTTACAACCATGCTCAATTTGCATTGGTTCAAATTATAATTGAATTTTAAATAATATTAATAACTGAATTAGTCTTATTGAATTAGTATTATCGAATTAATTTGGCAACATGTATTTTTCGAATGAAAATTGAAACGGAGTTGTGCTTAATTTCATCATTAGATAGTATTTATAAAACCGCGATGTGAAATCGAAATAGATCAAATTAATTCTAATTGACCTGATTCTCTGACTGGCAACAATTTTTAATCAATAACAACGAATTCAAAAGGTAAAATAAAAATGTGAAATAAAAACAGTTCTGCAGAAACTTGATATCTCCAAAAAATTGTAACCTTATTTAACTTGAACTTATTAAAAACATAATAAAAGTATCAAAAGGTTTCATATATCCCAAATATTTTCATTTAATGAGCTCATAAAAATCTTGCATTAAATGAGATTCGCATTTCTTGCCAACTCCTGTTAACAAAAACAAATTTTTTTAAATTGAAAAAAAAATAAATAATTTTTTCAGCTTTATGGGATCTCTTAACCCTGATTAAACCCAAACTAGACTTGAATTTTGAGAACATGTGAGAAATGGAAATAACACTTTAATAATGAAGCGATTAATTGTAATGAAAACATTTGTGAAATAATAATTAGTGATAAGTTAATAATTATAATTTTAAAATGTTAATTTTTCTTTTGCTCAAACACGCAGGGTAGGCATGACAAACGTAATATTTAGAGTGTGATATAAACACCCGCACTAAATTTTGCGTTATCACTTTCATCTAATCAGATTAACGACTGAATAATTTCAAACAACACACTGCAGCTTTTAATGACGTAATATTATATCTTGCTCGTACATGGTATTGCATTTTTCGAATTATTTATAGCTTTTTAACCATTGCGAGCAGTGATTAACAGTCATGGTTTCGGAATTACAGAAAGTTTTGAAAAAAGATTGACATATATTCATAACTGTGTTTTCCTAAAAATATATAAGAGAAAAATTATAATATACAAAATTATGTTTTTAATAATCAGGGTTTAGATGTTGAAGTATCTTAATTTACATAGACAGACTTTAATCAAGGTTTATCTAAAGTGCATATTTGTCTAGTTGCAAAAATACTTTTTTTTTAATTATTACCAAACCCTATTTCAACTCTGACAAAACTCTGAAAAATATTCATTTTTAGTCACAATTTAATCATGATTATATTTGTTCAGTAAATTATAACATTCGTTTCTGAAATTTGATTAATTTAAATTGTCACTAAAATATTTCTAGTGTCACAAACATTTCTCATACAAAATCTCTCATCTTGTCGAGTCTCAACATTTTTTTTTCCTTATGCCGGGCGGACGCCGCACTAAAAAAAAAGTGATACCCGCAAGCGATTTTCGCTTGAAAGAATACCAGGGTGAACTAGGATAGATTTAATTCCATACAGCATTTGAAACAACAGCATTATCATATAAATCCAAACTGCTTCTTAAGCTTGGACCAAGCTCATCCCAACTAAAAATTCGGCCAGTATTTTCCTACAATAAAATAGAAATTAACCAATAATACGTACATAAATAACCGAACAAAACAACATTTTGTGAACAATGTTAATCGGTAAATACTATAAATTAACATCAAAAATTAACAAGATTTATATTTTTAATTATTTATATTAATTTATTATTTTTATTTGATTGAAAATAAAAAATGTTAATCATTTTTCTATTTAAAATGTATCAACTAAAATTATTTATATTCTGAATCTATATTTTAAAAAATACACTGCACACTTCTCATTTTCGCCGGTAGGTAGCGCTGTGCCGCGTCTTGTTTGTTTTTCTCGCAAATAGTATGACTTTTTGCAGGCATATAAAAGAGGTCTGACAACTCTGGGTTCAATAAAAATTTAACTTTAAATTTTCATTTTTTAAATATTTTTAAGCCCTTTTAGGGGTCAGAATATAAATATAATTATATTCATTAGTTAATATAAATTGAATGAATGTTCATTTTGAAAGTGAAATTATTTAAATAAATTTTGAAATAAAACGTTCATTTCATCAAATGAAATTATTCAAATAAATTATAGTAATAATTATTATTAAATATTAATCAATAATAAAAACCAGAAAAACTGATTTTGACCACGGTAGTTTCTATCCAGATAATGAGCAGTTTTCTGCAAAATACTAGCTGAAAAATAAAAATACTAGTTCGCCTGGCTAGTAACTAGGAACACTACTAGTGCGTGACATTACTGGCCTGTAACTGGCTAGTTTTCCTTGTCAGAACCTGTCAGAAACCAGTAAAATCTACCCAGTTTCTTGCGTAAATCTAGTCCGAATGTTTACTTGAGTACATCTTTGTGTCATTAATTTTTCGCGCGTCAGCTATTCCACAGATTATTGATTCGTGTTCCTTTTGTCCGGGAAATTCGCTCTCACAAATGAGCTCAGGGCGTCGATTATTTTTCCGATCGATTCATTTAATTATCTTCGCAATAAAAACTTTCAGCTCCGTTTTGTATTATTTAAACTCTTTCCCAACATCCGGCTTGTTTTAATTGCTCCCGTTTGTCCGCTTTTTATTCTTTCTTGATAGCTTATTTCTTCGATGCGAAGCGTCATGAAAGAAAACACATATCAATCCCCACCTTTTTTTTCTCAGAACTTGTATTTTCTCTACTTCTTTCCGCGGGACAAACATTAACCCCAAACGTGACCTCCTCTCTTTGTCGAAACGAAATTTCGTTGTTTTCGTTACTGTCTACAAAAATATTTAAAAAAAAACGGTTTTAATTGATTTGATTGGTCTATCCGAGTCACGTGACGCGTTCTGATTGGTCGACTCAACCACGAGACTGATTCTGATTGGCAGAATAAAAACTACGTTTGAAACATGTCTTTTATGTTCGTTTTTTTTCTTCCATCTTGTTTTTTCATTGTTACGATTCGACGGAAACGATTCAACGACCGTTACACCTTTTGGACGAGCTGACTTTTCCATAATGCAGAGGAAAATGCTTGTTCCTCAAGCGGTAAAAGTCCCTCGGCTTGTTGCTCGGTGTCACGCGATAAGAATATTAAAAGTTGTCGCCGAGAAGAAAGTGACGTTATATTTTGCGCTGTTTTGTTTGTACAATGGAAAATTGCATGGTTGATTGCTTGGAACGCTGGTTTCTTTTATGTTTCGCAGAAAGTGTACATGAATCTGTCGATTCCGCTTCGATTCAATATAAAAACAATTGGAAAGGATAAACTGCTCGGAAACTGAGATAAGAGGAGATATTAGTTTTTTTATTTCATTTTATATAAAATATAAATAAAGAATTTTAAATGTAAACCCCGATTTTGAACTCAAACTTGACCTTGACTAAAATCTGACACCATCAGACTGCAAGACGATTTCTGCATTTGAATCATTCAAATTGACTGACTTTTTAACCTTGACTAAACCCCGATTAAACTATAACTAATGACCGAACGGAAAAAACCATTTGAGTCAAGAAAAAACTTTTGAGTCAAGCATTTTAACATCTTGAAATTTTTCCAAGACAATAAAGTCTAATGGCAAGACGATAAAAATTTTGAATCAAGAAGTTAGAGTTTGAAATTAATTCCTGTTCGTCGCAAAATAAGAAATGAAAGACAATCATTGCGAATATCTTGACGGGTATTCAAAAAATCATATTTGTATAATTCATAAATCTTGAGTCAAGATTTTTATTCTACAGCCGAAATTTTCAAAATCTGGATTAAAAATGTTAGTTTCTTTCGAATAGTTTGAAACATTTTGAATCAAATGAATAGTATTTATCATCAAATGACCAACGTTCAAGACAAAAAAAATGTTGCCTCAAAATATTATTTCTATGAGTGTTCGATTGTTTGGATTTGTTTAAATTCCGATGCGTCAGATTGAATTGTTAGTAAACCAAATTCAAACGCGATGAACAGTTGCGAAACAAGTGTGAAATCAACGGTACGAAAATCTGTAAATATATACATCAAAGCGGGGCATCAAATTAGATTTCACGACCGGCTAATTTCCGCGGATTGATCAACATTTTTTCGACCGTGAAATTTGTGTCACTCGGGCATTGTGTTGAAAACCCAAAAAAAAATTATACTTGACACAGAAAAAACTGGAATAAAAAAAAAAAAAGAAATAAAAAATGGAATAAAAAAATGAAAAAAAAAGAGAGGAAGATAATTGAAATGAGTAAGAATTTTATTTTGGAGCAAAGGCCACGCGTTGCGTTCACGCATGAGCCGGATGTAATTAATGCCGATGGAGTGCGAAACGGTGTCCGCAGGCGACGACGGCACGTGTGCTTGATTCCGTACGCGACATTAAAATTGGACGCGGGCCAATAACAATGTCGCTGCTCGCGAATCGCGCGCCCGTATTTATGGTTCGTTGTACTCGGCGATTTTCGAAGCACACCGTAATTAGCACGAAAATGCATATCGGGTTTCCAAATTATTCAATTTTATAGTGCATTTTGTGGCCTCGCCAAAACATATACCAAGTTTCTGTTCCATTCATGCGTTGACGTTTTTATTATTAGTTATTGACATCAGCCAAAAAAAGTTATGACCAGTTTGGTGATTGATTTATTTCTCATTGACTCTGTCTTAAAAACACAATTGTCTCAAAAATTAAAAATAAATTTATTTAATAACCCAATTAAAAATGCGTATATATGGGTCCATAAATGACACATAAATGGATTCTTTAGATGGATCGCCATATATGTCACAAATATGGAACCATATATGACATTTATGTTGTATATATGTGCCATAAATGTTTCATATATGTACCATTTATTATCCATTTATGTGCCATTTATGTTCCATTTATGAACACATATAAATTTTTACTTTGGAAATATTCTATTCAAAAAAATGTTAATTAAAAAAAAACGTTGACAAAATAATGACAATGAAAAATGATTCGGAGTGGTTTTTAGTGAACATGCACGTACCGCCAATTGGCATTAATTTGAGCCGCGGATAGATTTTTTGTGGGACGTATAAAAGCGCGGTATAATAAAGTCAGAAGGTAAAACTGATATGAAGGGGAATTGGCGAAATAACGTGAACAGCTGCTGCCAAGATTTATCACCTAATCGTGTGTACAGGGTCGTTGCCCGCCATCGGTTTTATGTGATTCCATGCGAAAAACAAATTCCTATGAAATTTTATGGGTACTCTTTTTTTTTCACAAACTTTAAATACAACGTCATCAAATACGAATTTGGAAAAAAATCTTTTATGAATGATCAGAAGATTGATGTAAAAAATTAGAAATGGTTGGACAAATTTACATTGTTTTAATTTGCCATTTTATGAAAATTAAAATTGATTTATAATGAAAATTTGAAAATGATAATTCAATTTGAAATTGAAGAATGAAATAATCAAACGACTAAGGGAACATTATTTTGAATGGATGTGTGAACTCAGTTTTAGTAGTGTCATGTACTATCCCATGTGTCACAATTATCACAACGGACCCTATAAAAAATGAAAAAAATGAAAAAAAAATGTCAAAGAAAAATCATTTACGATATTTTTGGTTTCATGTCAAGTTTCGTCGTGCCATAATGCAATAAACTGCATGTGACTTTAGAAAGAAAATCAGCTTAACTTATGACATTGGTAGTGACGATTTAAGCTGATTGTGAAAAAATATGTATTCGACTCAGCAATTTTAAACAATCTCGTTTTTAATTAGTGCCAACTGATGATTACGACCGAAGGCTAGAAATATTTAATAATGTATTTCAATAATTCAACAAAAAAATAATGCATTATCGACCTACATATTCAATCCAATCATTTCGCGTGAGTAAACTGCATCCATTAATATCTGTTTGTTTTTAGAAAATCAAATCAACACTAATTTCATGGAACTTCATCTGGCGGATAAAATACAATTTTTCGATCAAACATTTTTCATTAAAAAAAAGAAGAGGGAAAATATTAAAATTGTATGAAATGCCACCTACCGGGGGGAAAATAACTTTTGTAATGCATGTTTAGATTGTTTCGTTTTCAATCTGTTCGCGTGTTTATGAGCTAATGGACGTACCATCTATAGGGATCGAAATTACGACAATTAAAATTAACGCAAACAAGCTGAATTAGTAGAATAACGAAGTGAGACAAAATTATTGTGCTGAGATGATAACACGGTTTATGACAGAAGGCCGGGTGTTAAAATTGGGTGATGTATCGTTCGTGTCACCATAATTTAGTCGGTCAATTTCGTTGGCTCGAGCATGAAATGGGTTAATTACTATAAAATTCGTCGGAATTTATTTCCAAACTATATCTAAAAAGTTTTGTCCCCAGAAAAAGTAAGAAAAATGAACACAAACGCAATTACAATTTTTCACGAGGTTGTAAGATAGGTTTATGAAATTTTGAAATTAATTTCAAAATTTAATTTGAATTCATACCATTGGAATTACATTTTTAAATCAAGCCAATGAGCTGACAAGTTTTTGATCAAATTTTGATCAATTGAATTTATAAAATGTTATCGCCTGGCAAATTGAATAAACCAAATTTCATCCTGTGGAAGCTATTTTAAACATGGTTTATTTCACATTGATGAAATTCGTTGCGTGAAAAACAAAAGGGAGGCGACGAGAGTAATCAATACAAAAACTTCCTCACAGTGACTCTGCAATTGAGTTATCAGAAAAATATTTGTTCGGTAAATTAAATGAGATTAGCGTTACTATTACTGTTTTTATACCTGACCTTTCCTGTTGTTAGTGTTTGTTTTCCTTTAATTTTCAGAAATAATATCTTACTGTCAAATCTGTCTTACTGTTCTGCAACATTTTATTTTTAATCCAGTTTCAAATTTATTCAATTTTTAATTTATTTCATTAAATACATTTTTTCTAGCTATTTCGGTCAGGTAGGAAAAATGTAGAATTGATTCTGACAACTTTTACGGACAGACATTACTTCATTCATGAGACTTATAAATCAGCTGATCGGATTTTATTGGTCAGATTATCTAGATAATCTGCTAAAAAAATAAAACTGCCATTTCGTTCATCTTCATTAAGATGAAAATTATACGTTAAAAGTTTATTAACAAGTCTCATTGTTGCAATAAATCTTCATCACCTGAGATAAAATTTTAATTTTTGAAAATTCGCGCTCTTACATTGTTTTCGTTCGACTTCGTTTGGTGGCGCCACTTGTGCGCGATCGGCTCGCGATGCTTGTACATTGGTCGGCTGTTGCCGCCATTTTGACATAACCTCAAATACTTAATGGATCAAATGTTATATTAAAAACTTGGCGTACAATTACTTAATAAATAATTTATTTTTGTTTCAGGCGATGTATTCGACGATCAACTGAACTCACGAAAATTGCACTAATATGCTCGGTCTGGCCGTGAGTGATAGCCGTTTGCCGATTGGCGCAGTCGATCTGGTCGAGTGGCGTCGTCGTGTTAACGATGACGAGGCGCGAATTCGCGATGTGTCTGAGGTCGAGTGCGGACTTGAGGACGAATTGGCATGTACGTATTTTACCCGGCCGAGGAACTTTTGCGAATCTATGAGACTCCGATCAGCCAACCTGTACTGACTTCGACTAGGACAACTGCTAGTCAGCAACCGAGCAAAAAGGTTGCCAGAGATCATCGCCAGGAGAAGGCACATTCACCTTGTTCCAGAATAATTAAAATCAAAAAGATGGCCATGAATAACGAGGGGGGGAATCCCCTCAGAGAACTCACTCATGCTAGTTTCAATGATTCTATCAAACAACATAACAGCAACGCACTCAAACTCGTGCAGACAGGTAATCAATTGAAAAAACCAATTTGATTTTTTTAATTTTTATTTGTTGATTCGATTATAATGTTGAATAAAAATTCATCCTGCAATTAATTCATTTCGACTAATAGGCGTGCTTAATCGGAGCGGTTTGGGAAAAAGATCGTGTGGACTTAGTATCACCAACGATGTAATAACAACGTTTTCTTTTGAGATGGTTGAAAACGCAGTAACGGGACGGTAAAGACAAAATGTAGAAAGAAGACCTCGGACCTCATCGATTACTCACACTATCAACAAGTCTCGTTCTTCGACCGGTGGTACTTCGCCTAACCTGCTCTATTGACGGGACCCTAAACTGAAAAAATGGACTGTTATTCCAACTATCTAAACTGTGGTCGCAGTCCTAGACTGTGAAAAAGTACAGTTCAAGGCTGTTCTGTGTTTCAACAGTTTCGACTGTTGTTTCAACAGTTTGTTTTGTTATTAGACACGTCCAGTTGGTTATCCTAACAAAACTAAAATTTACAAATTGGAATAGTAATTTATCATGTTTCACGTTACCATCACACGATTCAGAGGAAAACTAGTAAAAATTACCACTTCATTTCTGTCCGCGTATATACATAGAATTATATTATTAATTTTATTATATAATTATATAAATATAATTATGAATATAAATATAGATGTAAACATAAGATTAGAAAATAGGTACAGAGCAGATTCATTCAGATTTGATAATTATCAAGCGAGACAAAACTTTACTGCCTGAGTAAGTGGCCATGTAGTTTGGATTTAAAAATGAAAAGAAAGAAGACTTGAAAGGAACTGAATCCATTAACGTTAACATTAAAAAATGGTTGGCCTGAGATTAATGCTGAAATTCGCGACGTTAATAAAAATACAAGAAGACTATAGAGCAGGATGAAATTGAAGAAATAACCGGAATAGCGCATTCTATTGGTGGCGAAGAATTTGAAGAAATGTCTGCCCGAGATATCACAAAGTTATTGGAAGAAGACTTGAATGAAGAAGATTTAGTGGCAAAGTTTTACAAATATTGGGGATGGTACTCCAGCAGATTTAATGTATTATAATAATGTTAATGCATAATTATTATACTTTTAATCTAATGGCCTTCAAAATTTTCAGTTTCCTAAATAAACATATTAACCTTCTTTCGAGCCATTGATATTCTAAAGCATCTCGCTGTGCTGAGGTTGATTTCTGATCAAGTAAATGGAGGAGGGAACAATTATAAATTCACTACCCAAATAAAAATTTATATATATGTCCATATATGAAACATAAATGTCACATATATGGTTCCATATTTATGAAATATATAGCGATCCACCTAAGGAATCCATTTATGTGCCATTTATGCGGCATATATGGATCCATATATGTGACATTTACGTCTCACAAATGGGCCCATGTATGGGCCATATATGTATTTAAATACATAAATGGCCCATTTATGTTCTATATATGTGTCATTAATGTTTCATATATGTGTCATTTATGTTTCATATATGTGTCATTTATGTTTCATATATGTGCCATTTATGGACCCATATATACATTTTTCCTTGAGTAGCCATCTTCAAAAAAAAAAAAAAAAATTTACGTTCCTGTGAATTTGTGTTGTGCCAAAATTTGTCTCGTGCGACACCGTCCAATTTGTCAATTTTCCTGTATCAATAAGGATTATCAAGTGACGTATTACTGTATCAAAAACGAAAAGTAAATGGTCAATTTCAATAGGAAATCGCAAATTAATCTGCAAGAGACAACAGACAGTCGATCAATCGGGTTTATTTATCTGCTATCTTGACGATTGAAGTTTATCGTAAAACGGACACGCGCTGATCGATATGGGTGAAAAAAATTTTTTTCACTCGATAAACGGACAGAGGTGCATTGACAAGCTAATGCTCATTGACAGAAGCTATTAAGTGCCGTACCGGCACCTGTCTAGAATCCTGCCACATTTTTCTGATAGTCCCTTTTTTTCCAACCGCGCCAAATGAACGTGATTCGAATTCTTTCATAAATGTACTGATCAACTTTTAAGCTTGTTTCAAAAAGTTCGAGACGATCTGCGGACGAACAAACATGTTCGAAAAATAATAAAGACAAATGAAAAATTGGTACAAAATGAAAACCAGTTATTCTATTTTCGATATATCTGAGAATTCAAAAGGCTACATAGTTTTAATAATTGATGTTATGGTTTCTTCAGTGAATAAATAAATGATGAGCTGAAAGTTGGTTTGAGCGCGTTATACATTTTTATTTAATAGAACTTTGAAACTTTATCAGATTTTGATGTTATCGACTTGAAGACAAAAGTTTTCATTTGTGTCACAGACCATTGACACGAAAAAGGTATTTAGTTTTTGGAATTTGTTTAACAATGAACAATCTCGATTGAAACTTATAATTTTGACTGTATTTATTATTTGAATCAAATGATAAAAATGACAATATTATCATAAATATTAATTTTGCAAAACAATTTCATGCGGTAAAATTTAATTTATTATTATTGTTTTATACTGGATAAATCTTTAAATTATCAAAGCGCTCTTACATTATCAAAGTGGGTTAAAGTACTACTGCACAATGCGGCAAGTATCAAACTTGAAATAATGATTCTAGTTATATCTTAGCAATAACTTTTTGGTTATTATAAATGTTAAATACTCAAGCAATGAAATAAATAAATACACAGATTGTGAAATAATAAACGGATGTAATATTCAGAGGATACGTTTGAGTGCTCAGGAATAAGAGAGTGAAATGTTAAATCCATTTTTCTATTTCATTAACACAAACTACTTGTTTCATTTATTTATCATAAATGAATAAGTAAACATTTTAATACCTTTCCGCTGTTTCCGTTCTTTAAATAAGACTGACTTGACCGAATTCAGAAGCAACTTAAAGAATAATTTAAAAAAAATTATAAAATAACGAGTCTCGGGATTGGAATTGGTGCAGATGTTTGTAATTTCATTCGACCGAGAGATGAAAAGAATTGATTATAATCGAGTTAAACAAATTGACAATTGAAATGACGAATTCATTATCGGATGAATAATTGATGCGCACAATAATTATTGTTACGACTCACATTATTTGCACGTTGATATGCCCCATCTGTTCATAAATTTTGGCAATTAACCTGATTAACTAACAGCATTTGTGTACCCTTAGGACTTGTCCAAAAGCAAATTAAAATTTAATCATTTATATTGATCTCATATATTTGAATGCTTCTGAATATTCAATTACACGAAATAATTCAAGATACATCTTTTTATTTTCTTCCTTCAAAATCGATAAAAAATGGCTTTATTAAATTTATCTCAACTTTTTATTCAATTTATGTGAATTATTAAATTCCCATAAATCAAAAAAAATAAAATAAAATAAAATAAATGAAAAAATTTATTTATTTATATATAATATATATAATATATTTATATATATTTATTTATTTAAAATAAATAAATAAATAAAAAAAATTATTTATTCCAACTTTCTATCAATAAATACGCAGCAGTACAGCAGAGCGACGTTTAAAAATTATGTATCAAAAAATAATGAATCAGGAAATCAGGAAATTAAATTGTGCGAGAGAGAGAATATCTCTTTGGCAATTCACAAAACGGTGTTTCCACACAGGAGGATAATTTTTTATTAATCCACTAAAGCATAAAATCTGAGCAAGAAAGTATCAGAAGAAGTTGAGAACGTTGATATCTTTTGTGAGAAAATCTGATGGGAATTGAGTCGGAAGGTAATTTTCGTTAGCGAAAATTGGTGTTGTGACAAAGAGGTTAACCGCGGGACCATCAGTGGATCGATTGATGAGGCGCGGCGCGTCTTATCTGGTCGTTGGTTCGTGAATGGATTGCGAGACAAAAGCCCGTAGTTTGTCTAAATGTGTGCAATTGGGCCCGCCAGGTTATATTTAATAAAGCAAGGAGTCTGGTTGCCAAGGTAACTGAGAGGTGAACAGGCAACGTATTGATTCACCCCACCTGAATTCAGGTCAACCCCTGACTAAATACCTTTTCCATATTTCATGATCTCTCTCTTCCCTGGGCACTTCGCCCTTTGCGATGTCTCTTTCCACGGCCTTTGTTATTCAAGAATTTTTCGCTTTCCGAGGGAGCCAAAGAGGAATCCGAAGAAACGCGAGAAAAGAAATTTTTCACAGCAAAATATACAACCCGGTCTTATCTGTCGAGTGTCAATCTCTCGACACGTTTCGCCGACAAAGCTGAGAATTGCTAACGAGCAGGTTGCGGAAAGGTCGTTACAACGTGAGAACATAGTAATTGGGCATGAATGGCTCGGGCTATTAATCGCCAGGATCACTCGTGGCAAACAATCTGGCACGGATTTTCAAATGGATTTCTCAAACAACAAAGAGGAACATTATTTTTGCACAAATTTCACATGAGCGGCATTCGAGTAAAATTGGCCGAGATAATTTCGTTATCCTATTAAGGAATACTTAAAAGTGCGAAAATGAAAGACCGTTTAATGACATTAACCCGGCTCGTTTTGCTTTGCAATTTGCGAGATAAATCCTGTACTTAAAATTGCTTTGGTGGTGAGATTTTAAATTTCCAGTCGGCCTCGTTGGGATTGAAGTTGAAGCAAGATTGAGATGAATGCGGAGGGGGTGTCTTCGGAGTTTCCAGCTTAGGCACGTAAAAACCATAAGGAACGATTTTCGCAAGTGTTGAAAGCTGATTTAGTGTCGTCGAACTATTCATTTTTTTATTCTCCGAGATTATTTTTATGTGAATTGAAGAAATCCAAATCTTCTCTTACAAAAATAACGTCGCAATTTTCACTCTATTTTTCTACCAATCTTTCCGAAATTCTTTACGAATAAACAATTATGAAATCAACTTCGTTTTATTTCTATATAAAAATTTCATTAGAATTTTCGGATTATCAGAAACGTTATTTTAATCAATAAATAAGTGATTTTCATCAATTTTATTGTAAATAATTAGAATTCTAAATTCTTAATCTAGTACTTAACACAAATTTAATGGCACATAATATTAATTCAATATTTGAAAATAGGCTCCTTAAAAATGGTTTCATTAATAGGTTAAATGAACCAATGAATGGCCAGTTAAGAAAAATCGTCATTGAAAAACGAAATAACTTTATGTGAGATGAACAAATAATTGGAGACAATTTTTTTTTCATAATCTTTAGGCATTAAGTTTTGAAACTATCACGTTGAAATTTCGAATTGATAAATAAATTTATTTATTTATATTTATTTTGTGAAAAA
>JAPYZS010000972.1:0-23559 GCA_030522925.1 Trissolcus japonicus | reverse complement strand
TCTCTGGTCAGATTAAACTGGGCTAGTTGAACTGGTCAAAGGCTGGCTAGTGCCACTTTCGGACTGGGAAAAACCTGGTCTGATTTTTACTTGGGATGTGCTATAATTTTTCACTACTAAGTACGGCCGCTCTAATGCGTTTCTTTTTGTCCTCCAGTCGAGAACAAATACGGACAACTGTATTCTTATAGACAATAAGAGTTGACCCATTTCGCGTCAAACGGATGAACGTTCCACGAGGTTTAATAACGTTACGATTTTCCTGTGTTGCGATGAGTACATCTTGCAAAAGGGGGTGTGGGGCGGCGAAAATCATTACACGATAGTTAAGAAAACGAAATCAACGTGATTTGATTTGAATAATCGGAAACTAGCAGGAAAAAGAGCAAATTGTTAATTTCACGTTTGTTCAGGAACTTTGATTGAATTTTGTGACAAAATTGTTCGCAATAATTCGTTGAGCCATAAAAATGCACGTAACGAGATATAAAATATTAGCATGCAATAATTTTTTCCTTCTCGCGGATAAACGATAAAAGAGGGCTTAATATTGTTATAAATGTTTTTCACGATCGCGGGAGCATGGCACAAGGATGGAAATAAAAAAGACAAGCTCCTCATTACATTTGCGCTTATATTCCACTTTTGCCACACTTCACAATTTACTGTTTCTAAGTGGCTTTTCATCTCTCGAACGGTATAAATCTCTGTAACGCAATTTCATACATTATATGAATATAAATTGAAAATCAATACTCGCAGTTGGTCGCGGCAAAATACGATTTTGACACGTCTGCTCGAATAAACGAAACTCTTTTCAAGCGTCGAATTTTCAAGCGCAAGATTGCACTTTATTGTACGACTGAAAAGATTTAATGAAGTATAAAAATAAATCCACACAAGTTCTGCTTTCTCATTCGTTCGGATTGAATATTATTCCAGATTTATACAGTTACTATTTTTTTTTTTTCCAAGCCTTCTTTTTTTTCTAATATTTTAATGCACGTTAACTGGGGAACTGTTTCTGATTGCCGTTATGCCTAGGCATTCAACAAACTCGTGTCACGAATTTCACCCGACGTAAATTGCGCGTGAAACGTCCAAAACAAACATCACCGCGAGTTCTTATCCAACTTTTCCTTTTGTGTTCACAATCGACACTCCCGCTATATCAACTGGCTTCAATTGCTTTTTTATTTTTGCAATATACCTTATTCGACTCGCAATTTTTATTGTTAACTTGTAAATATGTACTAAATTTTCCCAATATATATAGTCAAATATTATCGATCTCTCATATCCGAGAGAGGTCTGCTCGTACATTATTGCGATATGCTCTTCTACACCCCGCAAAATATGTAATAACGTTCACATTTCTGACCGTTTGCAAATGTTACCCCGGAAAGTATCATAATTCAAAAATCTTCCTATTTCAAATGCCGCGATGCTGACAAAAATATAAAAAATTATTCATTCGATTATATGGTCAAGACGATTTTTATACGAATTTGTGCGTATAAAAATGTTCTATATCCTGACATTAATTTATGATGTTAGTTATTTGTATGGAAGATGAATGAGTGCGATTCTGAGTGAATAAACATTTTAATTAAGTTAACAAAAAAAAGTGGGATGTAATTGGTTATATAATTTGATGTAAAACAAAATTAGGTAGACAAAGTTTTGAATTAATGTTAGTACACTTTGATATACATTACAGGAATGTACATTTATATATATACAGATATATATGAACTGCACTATGCACAAGTCAGTTCGGTGCATACAAATTGTCATGTACAATATAACTTCGTGTAAATTTACGACGATGCTATGCCCACATCATTAATAATGTAGTCATTCCAAACAAAAGAGTTTATTACTATTCATTCATTCTCACTCACAGAACGAATCTCTTGAGTCAAAAATAAGTTTCTTGGCTCAAGACATTAACTTGTTTTAATATGTTCAGCCAAGAAACTACTTCCTTCGGGCAAAAAATCTTTTAATGTTTCAATGGCAAATGTCTCAATTTCATCATTTTACCAATGTTAAAAAAATAAAAGGCAAGTTGCAAATGAAAATATAAATGCAAAGTAATCGAAAATACAAAAATATGTAACATAAATGATCAACATTTTTTTTTACGATCAGTCATTTTTTTCATTCACAATTTTAAAATTGCAATGCAGATTTTTTTTTGTTTAGAAAGTAAAATGATTTTGTATTTGTTCGTTTGAGTTGCAATAAAAATTTAGTTAGTTTCCTGAAATTATTTTCGTTATAGCGGAATTGATTTTGCACATATAATAATGATATTTTTCACGACAATTCTTCATTCAGTACAGCAAAGTACACGAAATTAAAAGTTTTTACGGAGAGCGATTTTTTTGTGCGAGTGTTCTTATTAGGAAAAAGATTAAGTTAATGATTAATGGGATGCATCAAAAAGAATGAAACGTCTAAATCCGTTTGAAACCGCGTGCATAATGAAAAACTGTCAAACGAGAGGTAAAAATAAATTTATGTAAAAGTCTTTAGGGAATTTGTGCATAACGAGATTTCCAACTTCAAGTTGGCCTGTGATTGATACAAAAGTCCTCTCTCATAATAATGAGGCCATTGGGCTAAACAGAATAATTGTCTTTTGTCAATGGCAAAAACAAATTTGCGAAGCTTTGCCAATTGAAAAAACAAGCCATCGAGAGAGAAATAAATTAACAAACAAACCAAAACAAATAAAAGGATAAAAATAATAAAACTATAAAAAAACATTGGCATAGTGTTTACGTACATGAATAAAACATGTGCATTCAATAAACAAATGTTCGTTTAAATTTTGACGAATTCATAACCGTTAATATGAAATCGTAGGTCCATAACGAAAGTAAACAATAATATTTTATTCAATTGTCAATGTTATTTCTTCTTTCTTTACAATTAAAATATAGTCATTCGACTTCGGTGCGAAATGAATAAAACAGCTTCGAATATTGGCAAATTCAAAGTTCTCGCCTTCATGTTTCAAATAAAATCTCTTGACAAAGAGAGCGCGTAAAATTTATTGGAGACAAATAATATAGGGGAGAGGCTTGACCGTAAAGACGCATTGTATCTAGAGACATTGCAAATTAAAAAAAAAGTATAACAAATTAAGCAATAATATTTCTACACATCTTGTATGATAACATTTCCGATATGCCAAAATAGTGCGAAAATAATTGGTTTTATCAACGCGTCCTTTTATTTATTAACAAAAGCTGTTAGACTCGAAATGGACTTTTTAATATTCAATAAAATCAACTGTAACTTTTATTTGAATTACTAAATAAATATAGAGATTTAAATAAAACCTAAGTATCGTGTTACAAAATGTATCTGCAAAGTTTCATTCAAAAATTCATTGAACATTAATAGTTACAACAAATTGTTTAGAAAAAAGTAGGGCTTGGGCCTAGAGACGTTTTTCGCACGTCTGCTATAAAAGATTCTTTGTTTATTATAACATATATAAATTTATTAAAACATCCAAATAAGCAATAAATAAGTTCTTATTGATTAATTAAAAGTGAACATAAATAGAAATAAACAAATTATTTATTTATTATTCATTATTACAGTGTCTCTACCCACACGACTACGTGTCTCTAGGCCAAACTCAATTCGTGTGACTAGAGACACTTTGCACATTTTTTGATTAACATTTTTACATTAATATAAACTAAAGTTTCTAAATTAAAAAAATACGAATATATAGCAAAATGTTTTAAGTTTATCATTGATACATTAATAAATATTAATAAATATGTTTTGTAGTAAAAAAAATTCTCATCCAAAAAGTGTGTCTTGGCATAAGCCTCTCCCCTATATGCATCACAGTATAAAGCACAAACTAAAAAATGCTATTCACATTGAAAAAAAAAACAATTTTCAGTACTTGTGATCGCAAGGAAGATTATCGTTGTATAAGCAAATGATTTCAGCTGTCCACTTTGTTTCTCATTCGGCTATTTAAACCTTGGTGATTTTTTCACCATTTTTTTGCTGTCCATAGTTAAATCAAATAAATTAGACGGGATCCTGTGTTTTTTTTTGCTCAAGTGCTCTCGTAAGAGAGAGGAGAACAAAAAATTTAACCGCCTTACGCTCTAAACTGCGGGGATTAGCATAAATGAAGGTGATCCGTGTTTTTATAAAAATTGTGCGGTTTCTCTCTGGCGTACATATTCCTTCATATTGGAAATCTATCACGAAAAATTTGCACTAAACGTTACTGCTGCCTTCCCCGTGTTCGTTCGTGTTTTCTTAAAACAATTCACTATAAAATGGGAAATCCTTTTATCTCGCTAAAATACTTTACATAAAAAATATACGGTGTCGTTAACACTTTGCGGTGGTTAAGAATGTAGTATCAGCAATAAATAAGGCTCTTGGTCTTACAAAACATTCATCTTTAATGCAATGCAAAACGCTCGAGAGTTTTCAACAAATGAGTTTCCATTAAAATAAAAAAAATAACGACAAATTAAATTGAAATTGTCCCTCGCGTATTTGGAAAATCGTACACTTGTTATTGATTCAATCGACGGGTACTGTTTATGATTGTGTTTTTTGTTTCAGCATCTCATTCCGATTTTGTCATTTTGATTTTATTCGTGACGATCATTCGAAATCAACTCGAATCAATTAAAAAATGTTTCAACAACGTGTTTCGCAGTTTGCAAACAGTTGCACGGCGGTTGCAAAATTTAATGGCACCAACTTGTTTTACATGATGCATCATTATCAACTAAACATGAAAAATGTTGGTAAAGTGTTTTGAATTTATCAAGCTGTCAATTAGCGAGGAAAAGATGACAAGAAACGACTGATTTTTTTTCACAAAGAAACTGATTAAAATCAATTTGACTTTTCATAAAATATTATCTCCATGCGAATATTGTGTACATTTTAATTATAATTACTTTTCGCTATAACCAATCATTAGATACTGAATAATGTATATTCATGGCTTCCCAGGTTCGACTCATTTTAATTATAAATCAATATCAGCTTGACTTTACATAATTTATTAATTTTTGTCAATGCTCGCGACAAAAATTAATCGATCAATTAATTTAAATAATCATTCCAGCTAAAGTCTTGATGAATCGAAATTCAGAACAATTCAACTGATTTTTAAATAATACAATTTAATTTTTTTTTTTTAATTTGATGAAATTGTTACAATGTGCTTGTTACTAAAAAATTATTTCTCTTGTTGTTTCAGGTCAGTATAAATGAGACTAATTGCACTTTCAAGTAGCACTAATTATTCCACGTAAGTATAAAAGCTACAAGCATATGAATGTAAAACCCTAAACGTTCATATTTGCTTAATACGTTGTTGGTTTATTTTCCACTGTAGCTTAAGTTTCAACTTACATTGCCTGTGCCCAATGCGACGCAAACGTTTCCTAGGAAATTAAAGTCATAAAGTAAAATTTATTTCGCAACTTTTTGGCATGGCGTGGCTTATACACAATTTGTACCATTTATTATGGTGTTTAATTAAAACTAAATAATTCATTCTTATGTACCGGCATTGTAATTGCGTCTTTATAAACCTACACAGGTATTAATCCAAAAATAACGGAGCAAATACGAGACATACTATTAACAAGAATATTTTACCGGTTTTTACACTTTTTTGTTCAAACATTTTATTTATTAATCCCAAACTTTTTAAGATGTGAGAAAGATATCTTTTTAGGTTTGTCTACCGAGAATGAAAAATTGGAATACTTTAAGTTAAATGGTGCAATCATATTTCATCCAAATAAAAAATAGCACTTGAAAATTGAACGAGCCACACTGTAATGCTTTTTTTTACAACTTTGCTGAGCGTCGGTTGCTTTACGTTGAGAATTATCTGCGGCCTTCATTGGTTGCACATGCCGCAGATAGCGAACGTTGAGATACGATTAAACTTAGTTTATCGAACTTATAAAAGTATACTCAAAGTTCAAAGAAGCTTCCAATAGTGATTGAAAGTGATGGATCACACGCGTCGACATCACAATTATTCGGTCCTTGCATATAAACCATAAAACAAACCGATGTCAGCGAGTCATTGCGCGTCGTTTGCATGATTCATTATAACGCGGCACCTCTTTCGTCAATATTTGTGTCCGACACCAACTTTTTTTATTCACACCGATAACGTGGTATATAAAAAAATAACCGAGCGACTTTGTAAATATTCATAACTTTTGCGAAGGAAATAAATACTGTTGTATTTTTTATTTGTAATATTTCTGTCCAATGCAAAATCAAAGCAAGACAACAAAATGTTGATGATATTTTTAAAACGGCAGCTTGTTTTTTCATGCATAAATAATAGTTTCGCGAAACATTCGTATAAATATGAGAACAGCTTTAACGAATGAAGTTGTCACGGGACAGGAAGATTATGCGCGAAGGAGAGGAAGAAAATGACATCTCCATACAATAATTTGATGTACAAGTTTTAACAGATGAGGGATGCAAAACAAATAAAACTCTTTTTTGAAAAACTATAAAAATATGAAGAAGGGAAACAATAGTGTCTGTCAAAACGAGAATAAAAGCGAATAAAACACTTGTTACGTTTTCCCTCGCTGAATTATTATTATAGCCGGTATCCGAATCTCCTGATACGTACACGTCGACATAAACAGGAAGAATATGTAACTTGAGCGGAAAGATGCTGCTTTTCTTGGAATTATTCAAAGTGACATTTGTAAAAGCACGCTTCTATATTCCCGGAGCAAAAACATCACTCGCCGCAGAACAAAGTGGAGAAGGCCGCGTGCAATATCGATCGGTGCATTTTTGAATCTTACACTGGTGCGCAATATAAATTTTCAATTTGCAATAACGATCAAACGGTTTGGCGACCCACTTGACAGCACTGATCGAACAAACATAATGTTTCTTCTTTGCAAACGGAAATTAACTTTTGAATAAGGGGAGAAAATGTGTCTCGATATACATCAGTAACGAGCCGTTATAAAAAAAAAGAAGATAAAAAGTAAAATAAAAGGAGACGATCCTGTTTATTGAACGTTCGACGATTCATCAAATACTAATTAATGATAATCTTGGATTATCATCTTGATGCAAAATCAAAACCGGTAGACAAATTGACTTGAATTATAACTTAACGCAAAAGAAACACGATTTTCATTCATAAAACTTTTTGTTTGCAAAAATCAATTGTTCAATTTTGAAAGCTAAGTTTTTAAACATTTTTGCGTAGATAAATCTTCGGTATAATAGAAGTTCAGTTGTTACCGTTAGTGATTGTCCTAGCAGCTCCCGAGCTTCGACTGCTGGTCGTATTCTTTTCCGTTCTTTTTTTAAAAATAAACTTACATCCACCCGGAAAACGACTATTCACCGGAAGTGCTTCGTGTGATGACTGAAGTTGGCGACAGCACCTTCCCTTTGAATCTTCTTGACTTTTGTGTCTTTTTATCTGATTTTACGGAATGCGATTCGGAAATAATATGTACATAAATATTTCGCGTTATTATTGTAATGCCATCTCTTTACTGGATCGCAACGATCAACTTATAATTTCGTTAGAATATAAAGTTTCACTTTGAAACAAAAGCTTTTGTATAAAAGAAAACTAACATTTCATTCACTTCCCCTTTTTCTCGCTCCGCGCATTGTATATTGATCAATAAGATCATTCTAGATCAATAAGATCTAGTTCTAGAAAATATTTAATTGCGTACGAAAAATACTGATAATGGTATTGTTCCTTTAAGTTGTTACGTTTTAAAAGCTGCAACGTGTTTCAACGAACGGTGTCGAAAATACATTGTATTTTCGTGTGTGTTTAATGAAATTGTTTTTTGTAAATTCTATTCAAAGATGTCTGATTTCCAAACGATTTGCAAACCTTTGAAATTAGGTTCACATAGATCAGCTCAGTTTCAAAATGAGAACAAAATAATGGTCGAGAATTTAGTCTAGCTGGTTGTAATCATACAATTACCTTGCAAAAGTCTTGGTAAAAGTATGAGTCTTGTAATCATAGCCTGTACATTTTTTGTCAGATGCATTTGAGAAAACGAGCTAATCAACAGTGAATTTTACTTTTTTTACATTCTGTCATTTTCGTTTTTGAGACTTTTTTCTGTCGCGTAAGAAAAAAGTTTTTTATTCTAATGGCTTTCAGTGTTTTTCTTTCAAAACTAATAAATTAGAACACGACTTTGTTGGACACGAGAAACGCGCAGTAACTTTTTGTACTACTTGGCGCTACTTCTTTAAAATACCAGCCAACTTAAGAGGTCTCACCTTTTCAAAGGTCTAATTAACTTACGGAACAATATTTTTCCGCCAAATCAATCCCATAAAATGCAGCTTTATTCGGTTCAAAGTGTGTAATAGGATTGGCAAACTTTTTGCAACCTTTTAGGAATGATTTTCAAATTGGTTTTGTTGTTACTTGTCTATTGGAAAGACGTCGCAACGTCTCAGAAGCTACATAAAACAAAATATCTCGATCATTTCGGGTCCATTTACAACGCTATATTTTCAATTGTAAAAGCATGTAAAGAATAGACTTCTTTTTTCTTCTTATTTGTGAGTCCTTCCTGCAAATTTGATATCTTGACGTCTTTACTCTTTTTCACTTTGCTATTTTCCTTTTATCTTTGATTTGTTCTCATCGACTTGTTCGTGCAGACTTGCAAGCATTCTTTGAATTCTCACAAATGCTTTGTTGTTTTTTCGCTTAACCTATATATTTTCACCATTCTTTAGGTACACGCATGGAATTATTGCCTGTCGACAAAATTCAGTTCAATCGATTCACCTAATTTTATTATTAACTTTAAATAAAAAGTAACGAAAAAATCCTTCAGTTTCATTTGCATATGAATTTTAAAAATCCTATCAAAGTTTGCAATTTTCAGATTGAAAGAACGGATTTCAGAATAGTAAATAACTTAGATTCGCATAAAATTTCGTGGTAGATAAAATCTGGATTACTGATGTAGACAATAAAGTAAAAGGTGAATTCCCAGTTCGCAGTTTTTTCCCTTCTCCTTTTGACTTTAATGTCAAATCCAATAAGTTTTAACAGAGAACACAAAGGTTTTATTAGATTTCCGGCGTCCAAGTATGCATAAGCAAAAGTATTATATAAAAGATTTGTCCATATATATTTTCTCGGAATTATAAGAATTTCATCTTTCAATTCGAACTTTCCTTCGTAGTTTTACAAAGAAAGTACAGTTGCAGTGAAAAAAAAAGTCTTGAAAATTAATTTATTGTATTATTATACGAATCATAAATAGAACTATTAGACATTACGTATGAGTACATTTATACTCGATAAACAAACATGATACCCTTGCGGTAAAATAGTAGACAATATTTTTCTCTGGGATTTCCAATTTTCGAATCCACGTTGCAGTAATCTTTCAGTTTCATCCCATACCATTTTTAACGCTTATATATCAAACACTAAAAACAATTTTTTTTATTTTCAAACATACAAACAACAAATTGATTTGAATTTTATTTTTTTTACGTTTCAAAAACATATTTCGACTTTTTAATTTCATTGCAAACATTTGTTACGATAGAAAAAAAGTTGTTTGAAAACTAAAGGTGAAAATATTGTTAAGCCGGAAAAAAAACAGAAGAGTACTCGTAACCTTGTGGTGCGGAATAATCGTTGCACAAAAATATGAATATTTTGAGTCTTATTGATAAACAATAAAACGGTCGTGCATTTTGATTTGAGTTTATCGACGTAGCGTCAATATAAACTTTGAATCATAAGCCAATAAACGAGCATTTACATATTCTACAATTCTCACGTTGCATGTTTTGATATTATTTATATCGTGGACACAATCCAACAAAAAGCTCATTATTTGTTCACTCGGCGCAACATCCGCGACTCGACACACATTTGCTAAGCAACAACAAAAAATGTAAAAATTATGAGCCATTACATATCGAACGCATTATTTCTGTTTATAACGACTCTTATCACTTTTTTTTATTGGTGAAAATTGTAAAGCTCGTAAAGCTGCGTATATTGCACCAACCATTTTTCATAGCTTTTTAGAAGTAGGGCATGAAAAATCGTACCGTGTTCATTTTGAAAAACAAAGAAAAATCATTTTCAATCATCACTCCGGCGTATCATGTCGTGACAAAATATGTACGTATGGAGATCCGTAGATATTTCAAAGATAATTGACGTGATTTGATTTTTTTCAATCGTTCTCGTCAAACCTCGACGTTTCCTGATAAGCCAATTAATTCTCTCTTTTTATATCCATCCCAAAGAGATTAGTGTTCAGCAAAATGCGATCATCAGATATTTTTCAACTTTTTTTTTTTTTTAATAATGAAAACGATTATCACAATTTCCAAAGAAATTCTAAGGCTGAGGGTCGAAAATTAAAACAACATTGAATAATAAAAAAGATTTATCATCCTGAGCCGTTGATTGTAAACGAAATAATTAAAGCAGCTTCCAGTAACAATGAGAGCAATTTTTCGCTTTCAACCTGGGACAGTCGTTTTAATTACAATTTTTGTACTAAAAAAAGGAGGGGGGGGGGGATTCCTCTGCACTTAATTATAAATTATTGTCGCTTGACTAATAAAAAAATTCCTATAGGAAATGAAATCCCTAATTTGTAGGCAATTAAAATTGTGTATCAACCAGTCTGGATGCAGATTAAATTTAAGCAGTATTAGAACAGAGCGCACTATCACACAGTACACGAGTTAATTTCATTCTGATGTCTCAATTACATACCTGGTCGGGTATCAAACTACCCTCTAAAATCGAAGGATCCAGTCTCGTCGACTGGATTTGATGTCAAACAATGACTATACAAAGGAACAAAATTGTAAATTATCCTCGGAATGGCACGAACTATTTTATTGCAAAAGAGACTTGGGGATTTACCGTGATATTTAAATATGTAATTTTACCTTAGTCCAGATGTTAATTATCAAATTTACAATTCTATTCGAATATTTGAAATTATTTCGCCAACCTTCACTTTCAGAAACTGCGAGTTTTAAAAAAAATGATAATTATAATGAATCTATAATGTAATTGAATTTCATTTTGTGAACGTCATTAAAATGATTGATCTGTAAATTGTGTCAGCGGTTTTCGGATGCTTTTGCGTCGCGATGAAAAAAACGATTCAAAGTAGGGCATTTTTAAGTTTGCTCTGCCGACTGAAAGTGCGGCACTGAGCTAGATCCCTTGGCACCATTTCGTCCAAGTAATTTTCGTACAAGTTGATCAAGCCCCACGAAGAAGGATAGCATCTCATCTTGAGCTCTCGCGAAATGCGATATATAAAAGTAAAAAAGCGTTCTGCTCCAAATTACGCGCCGCTTCATCAGTATACGCTTACGTTAAGCAACAAATTCAGTTTTGCCCGTCCAGTTATCTTTCTCATTTTGATGCAACTAATCCGCCGCGGCGTCTTGCGAAAACTCATTTCCCTCTCAATCATCTGTTTTCTTTTTTATTTTGATATGAAAAAAGGGACGAACAACAGTGGATTGAATGCCCGATAGGTTTTGAAATTACAGTTCGGTTTGAATACCGTCATTAATTTTGTAAACTCGATAGCCATGATTTATCTTGTTCCAATGCTGGGCACATTCGTTTCATCTTCAATTCTCACGCGGTTTTGTATTATTTAACAAATTAATTAACCAGCCGCCACGCGCACCTGCTTCGTTCGAATGCTTTGATGCTAGTTGCACAAATAATAATAACAATAATTGACAGCAGTATTTTGCATCCGCCAAAAATTAAAACTTAATTAGAAAAAAAAAAACTTCAAACCTGGAGTATCTCTAATATATGGCAACCCGTTGAATGATAATTGAAAATGCAAATATCCCTGTTTCGATCACCGGGTCGAGGTCACAAATCGGTTGGAAATTCCTTTGCTCACGCGTCATTTCACATGAGGAGCTTGGCTGCCAAAAATAGTTGCACGCTTATATATTCCGGGTTGTACACAAAACGTAATTGGTGTTTCAGGATGACTGAATTTTGAATGCAGAGAGGGGACGCGAACACACCCCATGCTCTCAAATTGTGATTAGCATTCACATTTAAAGTATATGAAATTACATGCAAATTAACTCGCGATTTCATCCCCCGAATTCGTTACTCATATACAATTCGTGTATCATATCGAACGAGAGAGATTGAAACTCAAATGTAATCATACAAAATATAAATTACAGTTAATTAAGTCTGGGATAATCGGAAGTTAAATTCTTTCTTTTTTTTCCTTTTTTTTGTGAGGCAATTTGCGGAAACGAATTTGAATGACAATGGCGGTTGAAAGTGGGCTGATGAAAAGGGCGCAGAGAATAAAAAAAAATATCGCGGAATTTTGCGATGGCATCGAGACTGATAGCGTTGATTCGAATAATCCGGGAGCTGCAAGTTCAATATCGGGCAAACTTTGACGGACCAAATCAGTGGCACACATACGCGCGTCCGCGACACGCACACATTCTTCACTTTGATGAACCGGCAGCGGTGCCATACTGATGGCGATCCCTCTCGGAATATGGAGCCACCGAAATTGTACATGGATGCAAAGCAGCACACTCTGTGGTTTAAGCAGCGATGCATAATGCATCGTTGACTATAGCTGACGGAGCGCGTACAGACAACATCGCTCCACTGTCGCCGATAGCAGGACATTTACATTTCTAATAAACCCCCGCGCCATTGTCTTTCGGCCCTTATTTATATAATACGCTGCATAATTGCATCACGCTCTCGCCTCAGTTTGAAACAGCATTTTTAATTAACAAACATTTCACGCGAGCCAAAAACTTGGCACAAATTCACACCTTGGCATGTCAATTTTCGCTGGACACACACTCCCACACGCCATCGTGATTTGGATTATAATTTTACGAATAATTTTGAATCGTAGATATATTTCACTTCGTGAACAATTTCAAATCATATTTTATAAATGGAACCGTCCAATGAAAATTGGCAATGAAGATTAACTCTTTGACAAGACATGTTTTATTGCGATTCATAATCATAAGCCTTTTTCAGCTTAGTGGTTTTAATTCGAATATGTGAAGTTTATTTGATGATAATATCAAAAAAATATTTCCAATCTCAAACGTCAATTTTGAATATCATAAAAATATTTGTTGATAAAATGGTTCAACGTCAAAATGCTCCAGGTACATGAATTTTCATCCGATTGTAATCTAAAAAAGTGCAAAATGCTCGAAATCTAACGCAGAATAGATCTGTCAGATAGAAATGTTAGGGGAGAATCAGAATGTTTCGACAGTTTTGATGTTTTGATTTTTTTTGTAATAATGTTTTATGTTTTTTTAGTAGTTAATTATTCTAAACTGATATTTGGTCTTTTAAGATCATGTGGTAATTTTTATAGTGTAATTAAAAAAGACTAGATTTGCTATTTTAATAATAACAAAAGTAGTACATTTTCGTCGAAACGTCCGGCAGTGTTGGACGTTTCGACATGTCTATTAGGCCGTTTCGACACTGTAGGGTAGGACGTTCCGATAAATAATATTGATAAAAAAGGTAATAAATGATAGATAAATAAATGCGATAAAATTTATTTATTTAAATAATAATTTGAATTATATTAAAGACTACAAAACCCTGTTTAATTCACATATCTTTGTGTAAATTTTGTATATAAGAAAAATGAAAATATGATGTATCACAAATATTTTAATTACTAACTTATTTCTCAAACAATAATTGTTATAAATAAATTATGTGGATGATTTTACTATACTGACAATATAAACAAACAAACCTATTTTTGAGGCGTTCCAGGCGTAAAAACAGAAGCGACACCCAGATCACACTGTCTGGGTGTCATCATTACTGTCGAAATGTCCTCCAGGTACATTTTTCCGTAAAAATTATTTAAATAAAAAAATATTATTTATAAAATAAAACAAATTAAAAATAGAAATAGAATAAAATAGAAAAAATAAAATAGAGATCAGTTAAGATCAGTACACACTACACTACAGAATAAAAAATTATTTTATTTGTTAAAACGTTTCATAATAAAAAAATTAATTAAACGATTCGCAAAATTTACTTTTCGGTATAAAAATATGATTTTTATTTTTATATTAAATTGAATGTTTGCACTATTTTTATTTTCCGTATTTAGTCATAAATTTCCAAAAAGATTAAAATTTAAAAAAATTGGACATTAAAATCATTATTTACTATTTTTAATAACAATTGTCGAAACATCCTGAGTTTGAAATTTTACATATTAACAAAGTTTTACATGCAAATGTAATTAAAAAAATTGAAAAAAAAAAAACATAATTGTAGGTCTCTTTTTGACTTTGCTGTATATAGCAGAAAACCAGTTCACTCTCGTTATCTTTCCATCAACAACTATTCGTGGAAAAAATTTCAGTAAAATTGACCGAGTCGATCAAATTTCAGCAATTTTACTGGACGGTCCCATTAATAAGTGCAAACTAGAAGGAAAAGTCACAAGCAAAAAGAAACATGTATATCATATATGTCTAACTTTTCTTTCAAGTTGGACGTAAGTAAGAATTTTCATACCTGACAAGATTGTTACAACTAATAATTATTGAAAAACGATCAGTGGACAGTTCTAATATAATAATATGTTGACCGTTAATAGAAACCGTGGATCATAAAACATAATCACATGCTAATGATACCTGCGATAATGAAGAAAGTCTCTGAATGGAAACCTTAGGGCCTCCGCTAATCGACTACGATATTTCATTATACTAATTAATAGTCAGTTCTTTGCATAATTAATTTCTTGTTGTATTCCTCGTTTCCGAAAGAGCTCTTAAGTGTTCGCAGCGTAGATATGAATAATAAAAACATCCTCGCAGCAAAAAAAGTTGTTTCACGGATCAACGATCTTCGCCTCCCTCGAGCATTTGTCAAGAACCGCCATTCATTTTCATTCAGCCTCATTGTCAATCGTATTTCAATACTGTTACTCAAAGCGCTCTTATTTTTCAACAAATAATTAAACACTAAACAGCAAACAATTAAACATTCTCAGATTATCATTTCTACTAAAACGGACGAAACTGAAAATCTTATGTAAATTCTAATCCTAGTATCATGATGTTAATGAAAAAATTATGCAAATATTTCCAAGCCATAAAAACACAACGCAGGATACAAGTTTTTATCATTTCAACTTTTCGTTATCAAAACATTGTCCACTACTGAGATGAAATTTCATGTGAAAATGAAACGACCATATCGATCTCGACGAGAGCTAATAAAGATAGTATTATGGGTCTTTATATCAAGTTGGCTGTTACGCACCACACTGCACATTCACTATACCAGGCACACCATGTGGCCCCATGCGAGCCCTCCAGGACATTCTTTGGACATAACGAATCAAAGATCCCGGACCGTGCGGACATAAAGTTGTCGAAATGGTGAATGTAAATGCTAATCCTGATCTCGTAAAACTTTGATACAAACATTTTCGTGACCGTAAAAAAAAAACTCCCGGAATCAAATTTCTAATTAATCTGTTTTAAAAAGAACCAGCGACCAGATGAAATTGTGGTCCGCAAGGGAATGTCCGTCTGAGTGATTCGCGCTTTATTACTGACAAATTTTCGCCTGTACATGGTTTTGACATTTTCCAATTTTTCCAAGTTTTAATTACAAACATGCGCGGACAAACTTTAACGTATTATAACAAGAAATGATTACTGCCAACAGCGGCTTTGTAACGCGGGATTCGAATGGGTTCGGTTGTTAGATGGTTAATTGAAACGAAAACCATAAAGCTCACAAAAAGAGTAATGTAATATCGTAAAACCAAATACCAAAACGACCCGAAAAAATTAAAAAAAAAAAGAAAAACGCGCGACCTCGGTTGTACAACGGTAGGCAAAAGCCGGATGAAACGTGTATCAGAAACGAGTGACATTTAATCTGGCAAAAAATATTTGGCCAGTTGATCAAAGCAAGTTCGACTTCATCATTCAAGCGACGGTTCTAATCCGGCGTTAATCTTCTTCAACGTTTAATTTCGTGCTGCGATTCCGATAGAATCCGGAGACTCCGAAACAGAAACAAAAGTTGAAATTGAATTGGTGGGGCTTAGTTTTGTCGCAACTACAAAGTCGGCTCCGAGGCCGACTTTTCAGTCTTCTGGATCAGCTTGAATTCCGCCGCGGAGATGCGCGGGTACGTGAGTTTCAAGATCTCCTGGTCGGTTGGTTTTGCGAGTCGACGGTCCGACAGCTGGACGGTTTCGTTGATCGGCCTATCGAGGAAACTCTTGACGTGGAATTGCGTGCTGGGCAGCGGGCAGACCTCATCCCCCGTCGACCTGCGGGGCTCGCAAACTTTCTCGTCGAGTGGCTGGGCTTTCAATTTGCCGAGCTTCTCGAGGAACGCCGCGTCGTTACTTAGAGCAATTGTCCGGGCGCGCCATTTGTCCAGCTTCATTTTCGCCTGCGTTATCTCTTTGTCTTGGCTGTCCGTCACCGGATACTTTGCATGCAAGATATCCTTTGAGTGCAATCTGGGGGGCACCGTAATACCCGCGAGGGAGAGGACATTTTCGGGCAATGTTTGTGACAGTAAATCAACATGCTCCGCTCTAGTTGCTGTTCTTTCATGCTTCTGTAATTGTTTCGTCTGGCTACCGCCTTGCTCCTGCTCCAGATCATCTAAAGTGAGATTGAGTTTCATTTAGTTAAACAGTTAGGAGCGACTTGATTTAAAATATAACTAGGGGATGAAATGTTACAGGCTCTTAGTTTAATGATAACCACCCAGGCACAATTGTAATTCATTTGCAAATGTGAAACTCTCTCCGAAGCAACTTTTTGCTGCGCACGATATTTATTTTGTATTTGTCACAAGAAGTCGGATTTCATCAACGTCTCGACAATTTGGCGACAATTACAAAGTTTCCATTTAACAAGTCAAAATCAGTTGTGCTCTTTTGCGGCCAAGTCTTACAAGTTTTAATATTTAATACAATGAAGTGTAACTCGGCTGAAGTTTTCACTCCCCCCCCCCCCCTCCACCTTCACTTGACGTTTGAAAAATTTTGGAAAATGTTGAAATAAAAATTCGATCACTCTTTTCAACGATTTCAAATATTTTACTTTAAATGTAAAAATTGCACCATGATATAAATTCCGTTCGTGATTTCTCTGCCCCACAAAATGTTCATGATTTCTAACATTTGTCGGGAATGTATTTTAAGTGAAATAGTTATAGCAGGGAACAAAAATGAAGCTATGTTATAAAAACGATAGACTGTGTACACAGGCATTGTTTTCATTCTCTTGTCTGGTTTTTTTTTCAACTCCCTCCGATATTTTATAATGTCACTGGATGGAAATTAAAACAAACATTTTCACGAGGATTCTGCCAATCGTTTTGCTGTAACCTGTTTTTTCTTTGTTTCCAACAAACGTGTACAAGCTGTTATAAAAATTGATCAATCGTTTATTTTTATAACCTTTTGGAAGTGGCTTGAATCACCGAGGTTAAAATGATTTAAAACTTGTTATTTGAAAACAGTGTCAGACAGATTTTTTTGGGAATTGAAAAGTTAAAGCTGTACTAATCAATAGGTGGGTTTTTGAATACACATATTATTGCAGCAAAATTATATTCCCAGTTCTATAATAGATCACGCAAAATAACCCGGGGATTCAAACGATATGGCTTTATCCAAATAAATTATTAGGTGATACCACCTACAAACACGAGAAACTATATTATCCTAATGATTCCTATAAGTCTCCATTTAAACCTAATTTAGCTCTTGATTTGTGTTCTACCATCGCAGTCACAATATTTCAGCTACACTTTTCTACCTTTTGTGTTTTTTTTTCTTTTTCAATTTTTTTATATTTTTTTATATTTCTTTAAGAGAGACGTTCAACGAAAGCACCTGATAAAATATCAGAACCTTCATTGACACCGCTGATCTTTGCAGTGACGTAACTTTGAACAAAAATTTACCTCCTTTTCTTCGCGCGATCATTCGACTGGATGCTTTTGCATCCTCCGCAGTGATAGATGTCCGGTCGAGATCGAACGCCTCTTCCAATTGGTTTTCATCCTGCCCCGCTTCCTCGGCGTCGTCCCATGTTTGCGAAATGAGCTTCTCGTATTCCTTTCTCTTTAGAACAACTATTTCCGGAGCTCGTACCTCCGCAATTTTTTTCTTCGACCCTTTCCCTTTTAATTTTTTGCCTTCACTCACTTTATCAGCTGGTCTATCCTTGACGTCCACTTTATCCTGCTTCTGCTCGTCGATCATTCCTTTCGACTTTTTCATGTCCTTCTTTCTCGATCCCGTGTCTTCACTTTCAATTTCCGTGTATTTTTCAATTTCCTGAAGTAACAAGTAGGTAAATGTATTTTACTCTTCACTGCGCGCTCGACTTATATATTGCACAACGAGGTAGATTGAATAAAATATGATTTAATTATACGTCCAAGTAACGATCGTTTATACGTGTTCCTTTTATTTCCCTTTTTCTTTATTTTTTTTATTTTTTTTTTTATTCATTCTTCCACGCGAGAAAATCAAATTTGTGAAAATAATTTCCCTCAATGTGAAATAATGTTTAAAAAAAACAATTAAAATTTTCCTAGAAAGCATTGTGAAAACACAATCAAGATTGTATACAAAGTCCAACTTCTCAGGCTCAAACTGTTCAGTTGGAGGAAAGAAAAAAAAAACATTTTTTTTTCCTACGTATTAATGAAATAGCAGTCGCCTTTCCGATTTTTTTACATTCGAAAGAACCCTTTGTTTTCTTCCCGTCTTTATGAAAATGTTCATTCAAACTCTTCTGGCTTTAAAAAATTTCCCTTTAGGAGATATTTTCAGAAGACATAATCTCCTTACGTACGTACTTGAAATGAAAGCCCAAGGATGAAATATGCACGAGATTTTACGCTCTCTTTGAAAATAATAATTAGTCATCTGCTAGATCTAACTATTGTTTGTGACAAAAAAATATTCAATAAACAAGAAATCGATGCTTGATTTTCATATGCCCCGTTAAATTTGAACAAACATTATCTCCACGCCAAGAAAAATGTTCCTGCAAATTGGTCCACTTAAAGGACGTCCAATTTCTCCTGACGAAGAAAATCGTCACTTGTACACAGACTACACCAAGTGAGCTCGGCTTTGAACGACACGTTCGACTCTAATGTCATCTAAGAAAAAAAAGATCAAGTCGCATTTTCACTTGCTCAAGACCAATTTTTTCAACTGCCGCGTTTTTTGCATTACTTTTTTTATTCTAATTTTGTGATTTGACAAATTTGTGTCAAATCTGATGCCAAGCATGAAAATCAAAAAATTTCTTAGCCGGGATATCAATTCAGAATTACTTGGATGAAATGTAACCTCGTGTACATACCTTTTGTAGAACTTCATGGTATATACTTTCGGCTCTTATGAGCACGCTATCGTCAGTTATTGCTTTGCCCCTTTTCTCTCTTTTTTTGTCGTCCATCTTGGACTTGCTCTCTTCTTGCTTCATTGATTGAACCTGCTCCGAAATCTCTACGTGCGCCGCCATTCTATGTGCTAGTCGTATCTCCTTTAAACGATTGTCTATGGCTTTCTGAAAACGACTGCATTGCTCCAAATACTGAAAATAACCAAATACTCCAAATCAGAATAAATGACATTCCAACCTTTTTTTATTTAATACAGATTTTTATCGTTTATTTATTTTTGTTATAAAATTGGACTGATGAACTTTGCATGTAAATTATCGTTCGACTGAAAGTTTCAGATTGAGTGACATAAGGTTTTGGTTCAAAATAATTATCAAACATCGATCAGAGATAATGGATCAAATTCTCACTGTGAATAGTTGAGTTTTCTCGGTTTTGCTACTGGCGGAAAGTGCTTCGGAAGATTCGACAAGGTACACAATGCCATTTTTTCCACCGACGGCTATGAGTTTCCCCTCGTCGTGTGGAGCGATAGCCTTAAGTGCATCCTCACAAAGGTTAAGTGTCTTTACAGGCGAGTCTATGCCAGCTAGTAAATCGTACACTTCCAAATCCCCACTGGCGGTTATGACGTAAAATACGGAATATCTGGAAGTACTCCAACAGCCTCTGGTTAAGGAACTGGTGCTCTTGCTGGCGCTATTCAATAGCAAGTGAAAATATGACTATGACGCTCAGCCATCTCAAAACCACCATTTTCAAACAATCGTTATATAATCGTTGGTCATGGTGACAAATCGAGAAACAATTAATTTGAAAAAATAAAAGCGTTAAAAAAAAGAATTTTGTTGAACAATTAATGTAAAACCGAATAAAAAGAGAGGAAGAGAGATAGAAATTGGGTAAAAGTTGTGCAAATGTTGTGATCTCAAAAAGTTGACCTTAAAAAGTTGTTTGAAAATAGTTTCTTTACTTTTTTTTTCTCCGGTCAATTTTTGTAAGAAGTTTCGGACGATTAAGTCCAACTTGGCCAAGGACATGTATCTTACGGATAATTGGGTGCATTGATACGAAAGACCAGAGTCAACATTCTTCACTCGCGGGCAATTAAATGCGCCCTTATTCAAATTCATAGATCCCTCCCCAATTTTGCGAGATCCTCTCAGAGGCATTGAATATTTCAAAATAAGTATAGTAGTTGCGCCCAATGGTACTGCAACATCAGAACTCGTCCAACTAACTCTGTTTGATGGGTTTACTACTATTACGTACGATTACATTCCATCAGTTGGGCATGCACTTTAATGCTCTTAAAGTTAAGATCCAGCCGAGAATTCAAATTTTCCAACATTTTTGGTTGACATTTTAGATGTAATGAAAATCCGCCATTTCATTTGTTGTCCCTTTTGTTTGACCCATTTTTTTTCATTTTGTTAGCCTTTGTGTTTTTAAAATCCTTTTTTTATTACATCTTGAAAATGAAAATAATCCTTTCAGGTATGAAAAGCGTCTCTTAAATGTTTTTCATTAACCTTCTTTTTAAATTGATGTAAGCTTTTCATAAGAAGTGTAAAAGCAAAAGCGCAAGAATCTCTTTGAGTGACTTTTTGTGCGAAATATTTTAAATAAGTGGTGGTTTGTTGGTGGACGTCAGGCGTGCATAAAGCAACCAAGGTGGGAATTTACACTTTAGATTTTGACATGTCATTAAAAATGTTAACTCAAAGTTGATGAAAAAAAATTTTGTTCTACTATGCAACTACTATATTCCACTAATTCGAGCGAAAAAAATTAATTACATTACTGAGAAAATATATTCGTTAGTTCATTCACCGGTTCGAAAAATATTGAATCAACTCTTGAAAACGCATTTCATAATTATACTTTGCATATCAAATTGAACAGGCCCGGCGCCTAATTGTTTTGCTACGAATACAATGGGGAAGTAATGATTAATCGATCCGTTCGATCTGCACAGAGGCTTTTAATTGTGTGGCAATAAAATAGATTAATGAGTTTCAATCGCCCGGACGTCTTTCAAATATTAAATTCATTAACCGCGACACATGGCCATGAGGTTAATATTCAAGATCTGGATTACTCAGCCGCCGCTTCTAAACACGTTCTTCGTCGTATCACTCAACCTTATCCTGCATGAATAATTAATTGTTTATGCTTTTATTATTCCGCCGATAATATTAATACATCATCTATCTGTTCCACATCCCGTTTGAATTACCCACTAACTGAGTTTTAGTTTTCTGACACTAGCAACAGACTTCATCTATTTTTTTGTTCAAATTCGATTTGCTTGTCCCTTTTTGATTTATACTTTTTGCATAAATCAAATCATACTTTTTCTCCCACTGAAATTTATTGGCTCTGAATATTTATTGGCTGATTACAAACACTTCCGCGTTTCAACTAGTCGACGCTGTTTTGAAATCTAATAGCCTGAGAATGAGTTTGGGCAATTGTTGACTATTTGAAAATTAATTACTACGAATTGAATTGGGTCGCGGTTGTAAAGGGAAAACTTGGTGTCCCGTTTTACACCCACTCGAAAGATAACATTTAAGAGAAAATCAAGGGTTGGAAAAATGATGACTAACGGTATCTCCAAGAGACAATTCTCCTTAGTATCCTCGGCCCAAATTTTGATCGAGTCACTGTCCACGGTGAGAAAGTTTTTCGTGCTGAATGAATTTCGATCGACGGAGTGTACCGGGCCGAAGTGACAGTTGAATCGAAGTGCCATCTTCTGTTGCGCGTTGGATCCCTTTCTGCTTCCGCTGATTACGATGCCATTTTGCATACCGGCCATAAATTTTGTTCCTATAGTAGACTCAAATTGTAGAGCCGAGACACCAATAGCTTTAACTACGTCGGCCCTTAGTGGATCTTCAAGATCCATTATCAACGATTCCGTCGGCTGCCGCAATTTCCGATAGTCCCACCACTTTATACAGCCACTAGACGACGCCGAGAAGAACTCCGAATAAGTCTTGGAATTAATCCAGAGTGCTAAGTTTGCCGGATTTCTTGAATAAGATAAGAGCATTAGTTCAATCATTAACATTTTCTTTTTTAATTAAAAAAAAAAACAAGATAAAAATTTGTTTTCTAATACCAAGTTTTATGCTTTGAATTCGCGTCAAAAGAAAAGATGCACGAACATCAAATTATGTGCTTACCTATGACTGTATTTCGGATGAGATCCAGTCACCGGGGTTACTCCTGTACGAATATCCCAGAGGCAAACCTGTCCATTCAAAAGACCCCCAATTAGCAGTGACGGATCCCGTGGATTGAATTCGATGGTTACGATGGGATCATTGGCTTTCAAAGACATATATGCAACGTTCGAGTTTTCTGGAAATACAAAATCAATTTCATTTCACTCGTTTACAATTTTATTTTATAGCGAAAAATATAAGAATAATTCTTGCTTGTTCCCTTTATCTACCTACGTCCCATATATACGAATTCAAACTTTCATTGGGATTTTTTTCAAACTCAATGGAACAATACGACACGGCCATGTAATTTCCAAAATCCTTTGTCCAGGATATATGGGTTATCGGTCTCACTATTTCTTGCGGATCGGCGTACGTATTTACGGTCCTGCGAGGCATTGAATCAGCTATAGCTCTGACTTGATTTATCAAATTAATCAACGAGTTTGAATTCCTTAATAGTTTGTGATTCATGCGAACCAAGTTTGGATAAACGAAATGAAACCGTCACGTTTGAAAGCGTTGAATGAAAAAACGAAGCACTTTTTTTTTAATTTCATTCAAACTCGGTATTTGAAAAAAAAAAAAAAAAAAAAAAAAAAAAAAAGAAAAAAACACGTAATGGGCCACACAAAAATAAAACAACGAGATTGAATTCCTTAATAGTTTGTGATTCATGCGAACCAAGATTGGATAAACGAAATGAAACCGTCACGTTTGAAAGCGTTGAATGAAAAAACGAAGCACTTTTTTTTTAATTTCATTCAAACTCGG
>JAPYZS010000971.1:0-51448 GCA_030522925.1 Trissolcus japonicus | reverse complement strand
CCGTCGGCGACCGTTGGCAGTCGGTACTGGTCGAATACATAATTTTTGGTTAAGCGGATCATGGAATTTGTATACCAATCGACGGTCGAAAGTCGGAGCTGACCCAGTACATAAACGATACTTATAAATAATTGTTAGTAAATGTTAGTCAGTTTTGTGTGCTTTATCATCTTTTAATTTTGAAAATTAGTTATTCGTCAGTTTCATGCATCTCCATAATAATATTATATAATAAATATTAATTAACATTAATTATTAAAAATTGTAAAATAAAAAAAATAATTTTTTGATCTATAACGAGTACTGATCGACGACCGCTGTCGACGTTACATCCCATTACCTTCCCAGCGTCCGACGACAACGGTCAGCCAAGCGTCAGTAGTACTCTGCCAGTACTCCGCCGTTTGTAAATTTCTACATAAGATTAGTGCGAATTAATTAGTACCGTTTGATATCGAATTACCACCACGACCATATCGTATCATATCTTTGTTGGTGGTAATAGGATTTCAGAAGCAACGAATCTTATTCTCAGATGTCAATTTGAAGCCATTGCATATGTTCGTATCTCTTGTGACGCTTTGTAAAGCTACGCTCAAGGAACAAAATGTTTCGGTGATGAGACGTATTGCATTTCAATTAAATTTTGTTCATCATAACGACAATTAATTATATAGTACACAGGATACGTCAAAACTTGTTATGGGACAATTTTCGAAAAGACCAAGTGGCTTTTGATATATAATTGAGGTTGGTGAAACCAAAAGTTTGCATTAGAAAAACATCTTAAGTTTTTTGAACAAAAGCAGTGTAAGTTTATAAAAGGTGTATCCAAAGGCTATGTTCATTAAATAGAAAGTGTAGAAGTAAAGCGAAAAGAAATAAAAGCTTGACAAAGTGCAGTGTCTATCTTCGTTTCAGAAGCCGTGACAAAAACAAAGAGTTGCTTTGCGTTCGACCTCGAGCTGTGTTTTGCACTTCACTTGTGCACTCTGAATGAACTTTGCCTCGCCTTATGCCGCAACTAGGATAGTAGGAGCTCGGCCGAAAGTTTGTTCATTGTACTGCATGCTTAATTTCTCGTCAAACTATTGCATATATACGCAGTGCGCTTTTTCGTGTAATGCAAACAGAAAATGCCGCGGATTTGATTAACTCAATCGTTTATGGCATCGCCAAACACGGAATTATACGAACAAAAGCACGACATGAATAGGCAAAACTTTCTTTTGCCGTTCGTGAGCGCTTGTTGCTCGCTTTTTTCGTCTGCGATTTTGTTTTTTTTTTGTTCATTTCGTATGTTATATGCAGTCATGGTTGAATATAATAGTAATGAAAAATGAACGCAGTTATGAATAAGCTGAGAAATATAAATACTCGCCACTTTGTTTGCTTGTGACAGCTTATTTTTGACGCACGGTGAAACAGTTTTCAGCGTCTGATACTAATGTGCGAGAAAACTTTTCTTCAACGAGTCTATGAATATCGATGTACATTATCAATTTCTTTTCTCTCTTTATTTTCTTAATTCTTTCGATTTTCTGACTTTTTTAAATTTATTTCCATTCTGAAGTATTAAAAGCACTGATTATATTGATCCTAAAAAACCTATACTTTTAGTTACATTTGAAGGTGCACACGAACGAGCATTCGGACTTGGAATTTTTTCACCTTCGTAAGATTTACGACAATTCGAATTTTTTTTATGTTTTCTCGTTTTCAAATGGAGGGATACAGCTCGTAGGGTAAATCTGTTCTATTTGTGGAGCAGTATAAACCATTTTTTATCGCCCTGCATGCTACAATGACAGCTCGGCAACAAAAACGAAGGAAGGCTGTTTTTGTAATTCTCCAGTTACCCTTTTCCGGTACAATAATAAATTTACTAAGACAGAAGGTGACATTAACAGAGCCGAATAATACGAGAAGGTGTAATTGGATGTCCCCTTAATATGATTACTTTTATATAGCAAATGGAAACTTTTCTGTGCCAGATTCGTCCAAGCTTGGAAATCTCCGTTACCTTTTATTCATGCAGCAGCACCTTTTAATGTGAAACATCTTTTTTCGCTCCTTCCACGAATTCATTTTTTGTTAAAGTCGCTAGTGCAGGGAGAAAGGAAAAAAGATAACGTTGAGGTATGATATTCGAGCTGCCAATTATCGATGAAAAATTATCAACGTCCGGTTAATTGACATTAACTGTGACTTACGACCCTCGTAAACCTCAGGATTTCGTTTGCTCCGCTTTAAGCGGACTGAAATATATTCGTCACGTGAAAAATTTCTATAGACTCATGTTTCATCTGTTGAAATTAGGTCTTGAAATTCTTGCGACAATGTGAGATGTAATTTTTATCATGAATTTCACTCGACGAGTGATTTATAATCTTACATTTTGTTTCGCAACATATATAAAACACAAATCACATTGAACAAATTTCAAAATTAATACGAATAAAATGTTTTCCGCCAGATTTTGATGAATCTTTTAATGCTGAAAAGAAAAACGAAAAAAAAATTATTTTTATCACTCTGCTATCCTGTTTCAAGGGTCTAGGGAGTTGAGAATTGAATTTGATTTCTTATTTTTTAATTTAAATTGTTCCATTCACATATTTCAAGCTGCGCCTTACAAAATATTATTACTTCGTACCTTTTTAAATTGTTGCATTTTAAATAATTTTCACTTGAGTATTATTTTATTTGACATCTTGATTAAACTAAGTATAGAAACTTTTTTTTTTCAGAAAACATTTTTTTGTAGTATCAGTACAATTGATTGTGGTCGAGACTTGAGGAGTTGATGGATTGGCGTGGAACAAACAAACAGCACTGGTCGCTGTATTTCCTTCAATATCTTCTCATTTGGACCGCGCTTACAACACAAATTCCATCCCTTTAATCTATTCGTCGGTATAAAATATCCCAGTCTTTTGCTGCCATTATCATTTCCACGGTTGAATATTACACGTCTTGAATTTTTTTTTTGAAATAATCCTTTGTTAAGATTTCTTTCTTACTCGTCGAGCCTTTCGCTTCGGGTAATGATTTTTTTCATGGCCTGTGAAAGGAAATTGGTTTCATTGTACCATGTCATGATTATTCAGAACTGTAACGCAAACTCGCCGTATTGTTTATATTAAGATTAATCCAGCTAAGTCATCGTTTAATATGTATTGAATAATCAATCTTGGCAGCGTCCCTTGACATTCTGAGATTGATACCTCTTACTTGCCAAAGTGTAAATTGAAGAATCTTCTAGAATAAAGATAAATTGAATTTCCACAAAACCTTCTTTTCTTTCTTTTTGTAAGAAAGCAATTAATTTTATGTCCAAATTTGAAAAAAAAATTTTATACGTTTTCAATTACATATAAAATTAAAAATGAAAGGCTTACGCAACCAACCAAACCGATTTAATTTCAAGCTATTCTTCTTTGTTGGCGATCATACTGCTTAGTAGAAACATTTCCGTTGTCCGTCTCGCTTTGCAACGTTCCAGTTTAATAAGTCAAGAGATGAGGAAAGGAAGAGGCTTATTACTGTTCCAACTGAATTTGAATTTTTAATTGTTCCTCTTGTCCAAACTTGGTTCTTTTACATAATTTCTTTATTCTCGACTACCTACCTAACGAACATTTACCCAATGAGTATAATTAAATGATTTATTTTACGCCAACCTAATTAAAAATAAAGCAGCGTTTGCTTTATTATTGGCTCGTTTCATCGACGTGTATATCATTTGACGAATAAAAAAGGTTGTCAGATAAGAAAAAGTAATGGTAATATTGTTTTCCAAACAATGTTGTGACGCAACATATATTTGCAACGACGAGAAATTGCTTGGCTGCAGTTTGACTTTGCTGCAACGTTAATTAAGTCTTATTGTTAATTAAAGTAACTACGAACTTATCGTGGGATTGTTGTAATTGCAGAATATCGTATCAAGATATATTAAAGTTAAATAGGAAATTCAATAAGTGATTTTTCATTCGATCTGTCAAGAACTTTCTTTTTTTCATGAAGTTAACTTCTTTGAAACAGAAGTTGCAAACATAGGTTTCAGACAAAAAGAAAGAAGAGTGAATTTCGGATTTGGAAAAGAGGTAGTTTTAAAAGTTGTCCTTGATGGGCGTCCCGACGAGTTAAAGTCGAGCTCCAAACCATTATTGGCCGTACACATACAGCAGAACTGAACTCGAAGTCTGACGCACGTTTTCGCCAACGCAGCTGGAATCGGTTATTGCGAATCAGGTTGTACGGATAGAGGACAGAAAACAAGATAAGGTAGAGCGTAGCGTTAAGTCACCCTCTTCAATTAAGGGTAATCAGTAAATTACGCGATCTATCCTGCCACGGAACGTCCTCCAGTATTCAGTGTGGCGTACTGCTTACGCCACCCGTTGAAACAAGATGGCGCAGATATCGCACGTATTCTACTTCTGTTCGGTCGACATTTGCATGCATTAAAGCTATCCCTCGCCTCGACATGTTACCCGAACCAAGATAACTTAAGGCTGACAATTTCTCGAAACAAATACATGTCGTTTACGTTGCACTCGTGTTTCCAAATGATTTCAAAGCTTGTTAGGATTTCGGAATTTTCGACGTTAACAGCGGAGTAAAACAATTGCAAAAAAGTTGTACATTAAGTGGCATATACACCACTGCAAACATCTTTCAACGAAATTTCAATCAACCTGTTTGGATTGAAAGTGCCTTTGTCGAAAAGATAAACCCGTCAGTTAATCGCGAGTTTCCAATTAAGTAGTACAGATTCGACAGAGATTAAATTCTTTTCCAAGAAATGGATATCTAATCTACCATCGAGCTCTGTCAACAGAATTCACACGAATAATCTCTTCCCATTTCATTTGCATACTACGTGAGTCTCGATAGATTTACGCTAGATAGAATTTTGTAACATCTTCTTAGAACATATCAGTAGAACTGTGAAATTCACGTTTCTTGTTCTATTTTAATTAAAAGTTAGCCCCCCCCCCCCCTGTTTCCATAAAAGAGCCTTTTGCAAAGGGAAACATCCAGTTGAAGATTATTTGATTTCTTTCCGAATCACATCCTCCATCTCCGGAGATATAGTGTACTTCGATCATTGTTCCAACTGACGTCACAAATTGCTCGGCAGAAGAACAATCACTCAGTTTTACTCCCTAGCTCTCAAATAAAAATCGCATCATACTAGTTTGGTAGGGGCTTGCGTAATGCCACGGCTTTTGAATTGCGTTTGAAAATTTTTTTTTATTCGGAATCATTTATATTCTCTGTTGATTAGAAACCGGTAATTTACATGAAAATCAAAGCCTTAGGAGAATTAAAACCAATTTCGCATCGCATCTACCATATCTTATTTTTACGAGGATTAAAATCGTGTATTTCGGAGGCTTAGACAATTCAGCGCACAATAGTGTAATTGCTTTTCTTACCATCAATCAAACTGATTAAGAAGATAATCAAGGGTTGATTTTGGGATTCGTGTGGCTTAATTTGTGCAGCGCTGATAGTACGTCTCTTATAATTGCCATGGACAATGAATTCTATTTGCCGTTGGTGGTACTGTGTTTGTGCAACATCGATGTTTCTGTTTGAGATAATATAGAACTGATATTTGCATGGAACGGAAAACCATCTCCCGAATGTAACTTTTGACATATGCTGTGTCCCACTCCGAATTTTCAGTACACGAAATCAATTAATTACGAATCCGACCCAGTCAATTTGTGTACCTGAGCCGAATGAACATCTTTAACGCAAAAGATGTAGTGGAGGATAGCGCTTGTAAGTAGTAGTAATCGACGTTTCGTGCAACTGATTGTAATCGATTAAACTCAATTCTCGTGGGTAGCAGCGGACCCTGAATTGCCTCTTTATCGACATTCAATCTTACAAGCGTGACTCTGCGGTAACTTATACCGCACTAAATATGTTATATTAAGATTTTTTATAGTGCCTTAAGTATATGGTAATGCACGCTACAAGAAATGAATTTCGCGAACGTATTTGCATGTATAGCTCGAGTGTTGCAAGTGATAATGTATCTTATATAGTCTCACATTTGCATCATTCTCCGCTCCTTGGATTTTTTAATTTGAAATTTAATTCAAAAGTGGCCTTATCTCAATTTGTAATATAAATTAACCCTCATGTTGTAGAATGTTTTTTTTTTCTGTATGATAATTTTTTTGTGTCCAGTTTTGTACCAAAGTAATCAACTTATATCAACTTTCAGAAAGGACCGTGCTCCATCTGCTTCACCGAAAATGTCTTGAAAAGTAACTTTCATTTTTGTAATAAAATAATGCACAGAAAACATGGTTCCACAGATGAGAGAAGCAGGAAAAAATGGTAATCCCGGGCATGTATAATGGAACTCGTGAAAATGTGTAACGTATACAAAATAACAATTTCGTGGACAATTATCGTTAATGTAACGGATACCTGACTGCTGGGGGTACGAGTTTTCAATGACGTACCAATAAACCTCGAACGTAATCCTGCGTAAATGTGTAAGATGCAAGATTTTTTGTCGGCGTCGCGGTCTCTGTAATCTCGTTTAGCTATTCTTTGAATTGCATGCACAATGTATTATTTTTTCACCAACCATTACGCATTTTGAGCCACACAAATGGGTGCGGGCACACGATGTCTGTAAGCTTGGTGCGAAGATGAGAGTGGCAAATGGAACGTAGAAAAAAATAGAACAAAAAAAATTATCCTGGGTGAGAAAAATATTTTTCGTCAAAATTACACTGAAACCGAAGTTTCGAAGTAACTTTTTCTCCTTAAAATTTTTATTAAACATGAATGCGAGAGTTTTTCAACAAATTGAAACTCGGGCGTAAAAAAGTTATAGTGCAAATAAAAAAATCTACGGAGGAATTCATTTTTATGAGCGGGAAATAGTGATTTCGTGCGTCGTGGAAAATCGAAATAAATAAGATGGGCTGTGTAAAAAGGGTAGGGAGCCGCTGAAGAGGTAACTGAATGAGATGCCATGTAGTCGCTAACACACGAAACTCGACTTGGAACCGCGATGCTGCATCGGTGGGATTCTGACACGAACAAAGCTCGCAATTTCAGAATTCTTACCAGCTATTCTATTCACGTTACGAGAAATAAGGAGGTTGTCTCGTCACCTTGACGTCGGCGTCATTTCCTCAACATGTTCGGCGTATATTGTTTTGGCTGCTACATGTTTTATGTATTGCGACGCATTTCACTGGGTTGTTTGCATGTCTTGGCTCGTTCCCCTGACTTATTTCGTGTCGAATGAACATTTGACAGTTCTCTAAATGTCATCAACAATTTAAATTATCCCAACTCGATTAGATGACTTTTGTACATTATTTTTGCCATTTATCTGTACTTTATAAAATCATTTTTTGTATCTAGAAATAGGGCAAAAATGTGGTACGAAATATTATACAGCAATATTAATACAGCTTCGTAGTATTTTTTATTGTTTACTCTTTGTCAGGGGTCTTTAGTATTTTCTCTAAAATGAATTTCAAATACCGGAGCGAACAAAGTTTTTAAGAGCATCTTCACATGTTTTTCCACCCGGGCGTTTTTTCGCTCATGGTTTTCTTGTCAAAGAGAAATTTTTTTTTGTTGTATTGCTTCATGAGTGAATTATTCCATTACCTTGTAAATTAATTTGCATCTTAATTCAAATTTTAAACCAACAGCGCAATTCAAAAGCTTAATCAACGTATTCAACAGAAAACTATTATTATATTATCGTAATTATCAAATGGCGGGTAATAATCCGGGGCTTTTTAGGTTTTCAAAATTCAACTCCAAACGAGGGGGAAAAACGGCAGAACAAAACAAAAAGGCCTAGAACGACCGAGACAAAAGAACCAAGTATTCAAAAGCACGATACGAGATCAGCCAGCCGACTTGGAGTGCGCACGATTTGAGCCACAATCAATGCATCGATTGCTCACAGCGCGTATCAAACGGCGATTTAAAAGCTACGCTTCAATTCGATTACGCGACGTCTAGGCCGTGCGCATATTTGCGCCGCGCGATTTAGTTCGACAATCGGGTGCAATTTACTGTTCATGCGCGAGCTAGAAAGAAATATTAATGAGCCCACTTTGTTAACTCCGGCTATTTTCAATTGTCAAGTTTGCTTTGCGCCTTTTGTCTAAGATGAAAAAAAAAAAAAAAAAATCAGCAGAAGAAATGGCAATGGGAAGAAGAGGGTGAGTAATCGACGAAGTGTGATTGGACGGTTTAGAGGGTAATTTGGAACGCTGCCACCAATCACTGATGTCCTACGTGGCTGATACCGTTGAGCAAAAATCTGACTTACATTTCTTTCTCCGACTGCCTGCGTTGTTTTCCCTTGCGTTAAATATCCCTTATACTGAAATCCGAGATAGTGGGATGGGAAAAGCGTGCAACGAGCGGAGGCTCGTTTCGCTGCGGTAAAATTAACCTTTCGATCGAGGGTACCCTCGTGCATACCGCAGGCGATTATGGAAACAAATTGGTGCGCGTAACAAAAAAAAAAGTTGATTTCAAATGCTGGGCGTTACAAAATTACTCTGCCGTCGATATGTTCCCAAAAATACCTGTTAATTAATTGCATGCTAGCAAGCGGTGTCGCATGGGAAAACATTTCTCAGTAATATTGTTTGCTGTTATTAATCAACCCGACGTTTTATCAGAGTGAATTCGTAAAGCTTGTTGAATTTTAAATTAAAAAGTTTTTTGGCGACCATGTGTATTTTTCGAAAAAAAGAAAAAAAATACATCTACTGTTGGTCGTTTTTTAATGACTTTTGAGAGATTATTTTTTAATGTGTATTAATCCTTAAATCAATTATATTATAATGGTGGTATGGAAATATTGAATTCTCACGATATTTGAATTGAATATGGGCATGTCTGACCAAATTCAACAGGTATACGTTTTATATCTATTTTAATAAATGTTTATAGAAAAATCTGAAAATTACTCAATAGAATTTATCGAAAGGTTTATTATAGAATGTACGGGTCAAAAATGCAGTGATTCTAATTGAAATTTCAGTATGTTGGGTAAGATTTTGTCAGAAATAAAAAATTAATTTTTCATTCTGAATTATTTAAAAGATATGACATCTCGAATGAATTTATCGAACACATTTCCGTTACAAGTTATTTTAGGTTAACGTATACGCTATGTATACATTTATTTATAATTAGGTTAATGAAATATTTGAAATTAAATTTTAAGACCAATACAGAATAAGGTATGCTAAATTGTATGCAGTGTGTAACCGTCTTGGAAACAAACAATGTGTTTATCTTAGCGATTCTCAGTCTTGAGTTATTATGATGATACATTCTCAAAAATAGTTCTGCAAGACTGTAACTTTGCGGCGTTTGTCAGTTGCTTTCCAAATGAAATGTTGAATGTGTGTATTGTTCTTGTCCGAAAGTTTCCAGCATTCAAGTTGAACAATGCAACCTAAATGAGAGCCAATTTTGATAATATTTACTCGGCATGTATTGTTTATTTAGTATTTCGTAATTAGATTAATGAAGCAGATATACGATTACTGGAATTCAAGAAAATTCTCAATTTCATAATGTTTGTTACGTAGAAACAAACCGTATTTTTATTTGGGTTGAAATAATAAATCTTTTCGCAATTGAATTTTTGAGTATACAATTTTAAATAAATATATCATAGGGTGAATCGTTTTACTCGTACTTTTTTATAAGCTCATGAATAAAAAGTAATGAAACCGTTAAAAAACAGTCAGCCATTGTTTCTGTAATTCGATTCTCATGGTTTTGCGTGTAGGCTCGGATAGATATGCACAACGAAAACTGTCTCGATCTAACGCGATCGTTGAAAGCATTAGCTTCAATACGTAAACAGTGATATCATTGCTAGGACGGGATTCGCGAAATCTTGTTGCAAGAATTTCTAACAGCCTCCTCTGAGAATAAAGTTTTTACTTTTTCGCAGTTTTCTACTTCCGTCGTAATAGTCATTTTATTTTCAACCTTCAACTTTCATATAAACGCAACACCCTTTCCACAAAAGTAATTTTCAAGATTTTATTCGGGAAGAACAATACCAAACACATCACGTAAACAGAAACTCTTCACTTCAAACTTAATGCTTGCTCCCAACTTTATGTATCGCCGCGCGTTTTTATGTATCAAAAACATAACTCATGTAGATTAAATATTACGACCTTGTAATGAAAATTAAGTTCCCGTCATAAAAAAACTGACATTCGTTCTCAATACGACCTGTAATGAATTTTATAACGTAAAAAAAATGAAAAATGAATAAATAAAATGCAGTACTTGAGATGATTGAAACGATGCTGAGATCGAGGATTAATGAATGTCAAGGAATTATTTGAACCTATTAATAGATATGAAAAGCGCTGATATTTACGACGTCATTTTGACTTGAAATATTCAAAGCTGTTAACTCAATTGACTATGGTGTTCGTGATTGGTGCGGTCGACCCTTGGTTGTGCGAAATAGAGACAGACCGAGATGAACGTTGATTGGCACAGCGATGCTAGGGAAAAGGTACTCGAGGCTGTCAGACGGGGGCGAGTGTCATCAGTTGTACCGACAAAATTAAGTGGAAAAGACTCTTGCGGACAAGAAAAAAGCTCTTTCCATTCATACCTTTCACCGCAACGCTACTTTTTTCCACTTCACCTCTTATTCAGGTACACACTTAAATTATAAATATTTCCAAAACAAGGAAAAATTGTCTCAAACTTACCTTTTTGCAAAAATATTTCTTTTTTTTTTACTTACCCTAACGAACGAAAATATAAATCACAAATATAGACAAAAATATAAATTCATTTATATTTTGTCATTTTAACATTTACAATAAATATATTTTATAAAAAAATTTCATAAATTGGCTTATATTTTCGTCCTTGAGGGTTATTCATTGAATCTTTTGATACTCTTTAAATATATCGAACATCATTTATTTATTGAACCCTTTGATGCTGTTTAATTAAATCAAAAAACTTTGTGACAAAAAAAAACTTTTTTTTCCTTATTTAAATTCAGTTCGTGATGGGATTGAGGCCTTGTAATGATTGGTAAATAATTTATTCGTAAAGACATGCAAAGTGTGCTCGCGTATGCGAGAATCGAGATGTTTTGGAACACGAGTTTGTTTGTTTGCTGCTCAGAAACTTGTAAATATCAAAGAGCAAACAATCGATCCCTGTGCGTATGCAATCGTAAATACAGGAGGAACATGACTTCTCATTTTCAGTGAATGGAATGGTGGCACAAATTTACTTATGCACAAACTCAAACCGATGCGACGTTGTCCGTGAACACGCAACTAAAGGTTTAAGATATTTTTAATGGATATGCAAATGAGCCAGCAGAAATAACAAGTATATTCATACACGTACCTTTAATTGGATATTGTGCAAACATTATGTTACACTGTTATGCAATATACCATCTGTATCCGCATCGCTTTCGGTCGAACATTTTTGTACTTAGTGGCCTGGCAAAACATCGCACTCTGATTATTATTATTATTCATTGGTGCATGTGCTAAATATTTACATGCAGACTTTGCCGATATACGGTTTAACATTACGAAGTTAATGTATTATATTAATACAGTAATAATATTTGGAATATCATTCGCAAATTTGAACCAAAAGCGCGATTGAAATTATTATAAACAATTTGTAGTAACTATAAAACATTCAATAAATAATGTCCGTAAATTGTATCAAACCGTACGAAATTGTTTGGTATATTGCCATAGATACTATTTTCAAGAGCTCAAAAATGCTCGCCATAAGAAGTTTCAAGGGTTTAGTCTATTCTGTCCGAGCGATGGGCGTTGAAGTCGGGTGATTAATAGCACTATAGTTTAACCCACGCTCAGAGCAGGACCCTTCTGAGAGCGCTTCGTTCTTCCGTCGTAACCCAATCGCTTATTAATTTTGTTGAGATTAATTTCTTGAGACCTCTCGCACACGTTTTTTAAGTCGTTGCAACTTCAGACTTAATTAGACGTAAATTAGAATTCTTTTATTCAATATGTTTTTTGGTAAAAGTTAAGCAAAGTAGTTGCTTAGTTGTGTCATGTCGTTTCTCCTTAAGAGAGAAAAAGAGAGAGAGAAGGGGGGGGGGGGTAAAATGTGTTTTCTTCCCTCTCTTTTAGGTGCAATCTGTGTTTTTGGTTGCACTTGTGATAAAAAATATTGCTTGTAACGAGGGAACAAAAAGCGATCTGCTTCCAGGGAATAATCGATCATTGTCCTCCCTTGTTCCACAATTTACTACAAAATAAAAAAATATCTGCATCGATCAGGATGGTGATAAACAAGGAAAAAATTTTTGGTTGACAACTTGATGACTAGAATTTCAACCGCCGTTAGAAATTAAAATGTTTTCCCAAGCGATCCTCAATTCTTTCGTTGGGTTAACAATAAGAAGTGAGGAAGAGTCATGAACTGGCAAGATCCGCCCTCAACCTGCCAGATTCTTGACACCTGGAACAGGGCCAAACATGGGCGTACGGGGGCATCGACCTTTATACGCCGACGGCACATTTCCAAACTTATTACTGCACTATGTCAGCACTGAAGTTGTTTGTTTTCATTCGGATACAATTGACTCGGCAAAAAGTATTGTTTTGGCTGTGCATAAATTAGGAACTCGTTAATCGACGAACATGTCAGACTCCGTTCCAAACAAGTGTCTTTAATTAATCAAATGACACTGCTTAATTAAGTCGGATATGTTTCAGTTTTTTATGTTGAACATTTAGGCGCATGCACATAATTTTTTATAGGGGCAACCGGGGTAATTGTGACACCCTAATTTTTTATTAAAATTCAATTTATTTAAAACATTTATCTGTATGTATAAGTTTATCATCTATTAATCATCTAATAATAGTTAACTAAATTATTCCACAACACATTAATTTCAAAACTTGAAAAAGTTCTTCAGGATGTCACAATTACCCCTGGTTGCCCCTATATCGAAAATCAATTGTTCTATTTACGTTTGCGTGAGTAATTAGTGGAAACTGAAAAAAATATTGCATTGGAAGAACCGTGTTGATTTGACATAAAAAATTGATATTAATAAACGTGAATGTAAACTTTTAAAATATTTAATCAATTCAGTTGATACCCACTGGGTCAAAGACATACGTATAAAATATATGTCAAATATATGTTTATATTATATAAACGTAGTATATTTTGTCTATAAAATTTATATAACTTATTGCCGCTTTATAAATGATTTGTAAATGAATTATACTTATAATATATACGAAAATATTTGAAGTATATTAAATATACAAAATATATATATTGAACTATATTAAATATACAAAAAATATATATTGAACTATATTTTTGTTTGTGCGGGCAGCGGCACGTTTGTTTAGAAAAATATAGAAAAAAAGTTAGTATTATGTTATAATGAAATGGAATCGCGGAATAGTAAAAATAGAGTCGGGCAGATGACATCCGAATGTAATTGCGTTATACTGCAACGAGTCTCGTCCATGGGATTAACTCAAAATGCAATTCTTCTTTTAAAAATACATGGCATGTAGTTCGCGTAATAACACGCCAGTGTGGTCGCAGAAACGGCTACTACATACGCGCATGCAGAAAACCATTCGCTGCGCTGGAATGAAATTATATTCGTCAGGTACTTACGCATACCACGCGCTATATTCCTTCATAGATGTTGGCGCTGTTATTTCATTGACAATGACGTTACCATAACAATTTGCTTCGTTATGCATCTCATCTAGCAATTATATAATTTTCTAATTAAGGTCCTAATCTTATTCAGGTCCGTTCTAACAATTTTTTTTCCTAATTCCATTTCCTTAATTGTTTCCATGCAGGAGGTTCAAAAATTGGAATTTTTTTATCGCCCAGCAGAGGAACTTTTATTTTCATGGCAACGAATGATCGTACTCCGATAACAGAAAATTCAAGCTTGACATTCACTTTTAACGAGCTTTTACCTGTTTGTCATCGCTTTGCTGACATACGTTATGAATGTACATGTGTTAGTTGTTAAAATCCCAGACTGTTCAGGCTCGCATGTAGATTCGAGCAAACATTCTCAGATGTCGGACTCATAAAATATTTGCTAATGCCATAGATCTGGATTCAGTTTCTGCTGAGCTCATTCCACGTCCTGTTTTATTTATTACGCTTCTTACATTTTTCTATATTTTTTTCCTACCATAACACGCCAGTCATGGAACGAATCAGTCGTTGCAACTATAGTGATTTCGGTATTAGAGAAATATCTTCCATGACACGGAGGTCGACCGCAAGACGTCGAATATCATTTGACACATCTTCGTGCACAGAATACTAAACGATTTTGATTTTTCCATTTCTCATAGTGGCAAATAAAAAATATTGATAAAAATATAAAAGTAATGAAGTTTCTCATTTGAAATTGACTCGCTTCATTATTGCAGAGATGTCTCTTCGAATCAATTTGAAGGTAATAATTTTACTTTTATTATTTACAGATACTTATCAACAGATATTAACCGGATAAAATTGTATTATATGTTTTCAAATTTTGAAAATGATATTTAAACGTGTTTTGTGATTTGCATCAGGAATCAATTATACAATCAATTTATAAATTGTCAGCCATAAGTTAAACTGAACATCCAATTCTAAGTTGAATCAATGTTGTTAGTCAATGTTTATCCGAAATTAAAACAAAATTGTAGTTGAACATTGGATTATCAGATGTTTATTTATTTATTCAAACGATTAAAATAAATCTAATTAAAAAATTAAGCACAATCTAAATATAATGGATATATGGGCATTATATTGTCATTAGATTTTTCACATATTGTCATTATACTGTCCATCCATTGCCATTATATGTTTCTATTTACTAGGAATGAGTTAAAAAATTTATTTTTCTTAAACACATCTTTCTTTATCAAGATATTTTGTCAAATACTCGGCTCGTAAATTGCAATTGCTGGTCGTGATACAATTACAAGTGGAACTATAAATATATATCTGAGAATAAAACATCAAGAGTTCAATCTAAGTGGTAGTATCAATCCTGTCTCCTCTTATTAAGCGTAGTCGATGCGCAATTTCAATTAGTAGCTTATTAAACCGAGTCAAATTGATCGTTTACGCCAGCCATAAAGATGTATTGAGACGTCGTTGACGATCAAGAGACCCCTGCTATACCTAATCTCCAGTTGAAATTAATATATATCTCTTATCCTGAACGTTATTATCCGACCGATACTCTGAATATACCCGTCATGTGATAAAATTTGGTTTATTGTGTGGTCCGACTCGAACGAAGAGGATCGTTTAATTCCCCAAACCATCTAATCGACAGACCGATATTTTTATCTTAATCTTATGTACAAATTATTGAAAATGGAAAAGTTATCGAATCCTTATCATCAAATTGATTTAGAAATATCGAAAATATTTGATTCACGCGCGATTTGTATTGGACGTTTTATCTCCAACTAGATCTTATTCATTACTCAAACGTTTATCTGATTTTTCCGTATTTTTCTGCCGGTGATCAAATTCGATTTTTGTAATCCCTTAGTCGTAGTGGGAAAGTTCGCAACCTTTGTTCGATCGATAGCAGAAATTCCTGCACTCGTGTACGTTGCACTCACCGGCAACACGTCGTATCATAATGTAACCTTAAGATAACAATTTTGTAAACAAATTTTTCTTACGATGCATTAACTCAAAAGTTGGACTAACAGTTTTAAGAAAATAAAGTCATTTTTCTTATTTTGCAAGAGAAATATATAAAAGGTATAATTAGAGAGAACAATTCTAAAGTGATATAAAACAGAAATAATAACAGCTTTTTTATTTGATTGTTTCAGACTGAATTATTTGACAGCTGGCCTGAATCCGGCCTGGTATCACGCAACAAACGTTGCCCTTCACGCCGCTGCCTGTATTTTGGTTACAAAAGTTAGTCTCTCGGTGGCATCTTTGCGTCCGGGCTTCGCTGCACTTTCAGGACTTTTGTTCGCCGTGCACCCCATTCATACCGAAGCGGTAAGCTATTTAAACTCACACCCTCATAACAGTTTCAAAATCATTGAAGAATTTTTTCTCTTTTCAATGCAATTAATTCAATCAAAGATTATCAATAAAGTTCCATAGTATATTGTGTGGCTTAACACAATAGCTATGGGAGGGAAAATATAACTTGCTGTTATATATATAAATAAATCTGTCGCAAGTATTAAGTAAAATCATCGAAGTTAAAGAAACTGAGATTTCTTTATATAAAGTGCTAAAAAAATCACATTATTGCTCATCGAAGTTTATTAATTTGTCATACAATTTCTCAACAAAAACTGTTTTTAACAAGAACTGTTAAACTTTGCTCAATAATTTTTCCATCAAACATCAGTTGCTTTTTTATTTCCACTCATTTTAATGCAAATAATAATGAAAAATTTCAAATTGAATTAAAAGAAATTTTATTTCGTCATTTGAACCTGTTTGACGTGAGAAAATACAAAAGCATTTTACATATTCCGTCAAATTCACGGAATTTTTGATATTCAACTGAAAACTCGGTTGCGATAACAAAAATGTACAGTATTTTTTTTTTCAATACAAGGATTCGGTTTTCTGATCGGCAGTTTAAGTAACACCGTCGTGTTCCTTCAGTGTTACACATTTGCAAACCGCAGTTAAGCGTGTAATGCGATTTGGCGTTTACCGGTGTCATAAGTCATACGCGCGATCAGATAATATAGAGATCTATAGAGTATGTAAACAGCCGCGGTAAAGTAGTTTACAAATGTGCGGGCGATAAAGTGTCGCGACACAAAGCTCCGCGTTAATTTTATTATCCGGCAATCGGAGTGGCGCCACTCGTTTAATCAATTAGTTGGGATTTCTGTGCCCGAAACTTTCGCATTGCAATTAAAATGGCCGCAGTGTTTCGGGCGCGGCTCGTTCGCCCGGCACTGTGTTTCTTGAGCTCGCGCCGTTTCGGCTGCCGCGCCGAGGGATATCGTACATCCACGAGACGCCCGAATAAATCCTAGATAGCAAGAACCGGAACCAAACACTGGTTTACAGTTGTGGCTTCATGAACTAACGCCTATACACCTCCTCCCACGACGTTTGTTATCCGCCTGTTCACGGATCAAGAATCTTAGTTGAGTTGTTAAATAAAAGGAGATATATAAGTTTAATGAATGAGCGCGCACTCAGCCCAGAGGATATGTTCTCAGACTTTTCTTATCTCTCATGCTATCTGCAGGCTGTTTTTCATCAATCATAATCTTGACTGGTGCAAAAAGAGCACACATTTCGTATCAGATCTCATCTGCAGCTGATTAATTTTTCACTCAATTAAACTGCTGATTTTATGAATTGTCCACACTGAATCATGTTAATCTCGATTTGAAGGGACCCATTTATTTTAGCAGTTGCTGAAACTTGTTGGGCGAAAAAGGTTACATTTTAATTCTAGGCACGATAACACCCCGGCAGTGCTTAAAAGTATGGAAAAGAGTGTAACGGGCAGACGAAGCGCATCGTAAAGAGCCAAGAAACGTAAGATAAAACGAGAAGGACCTCGTAAGACTGAGATCGTCTTTGCGTCTTAACTCGGAATGAATGTCCAGACGTTAAAAGAGCGTTGCGCCAAAGATTTGGAAGATACGTGAAATTTAGCAAGACATAAAAATGTTGCCGTGTCTGCCTACCGTTCTTGCACCGGAGGCCCTCTCGACTTCTATTATGCAAATCGTGCAATTTAATGCCGCCGGCGAACAAATGAACGGGCCAAAACTTTTTGCCTCTGTTTCTGACGCACGGCAAGCACTACTCTGCGCTTGTTGAACTATTTTCTATAACTCAAGAAAAGTTGCTGCACATTTCGCGCATGAAAAATTTTCCATCAATTTTTATATAACATTTTTTTTTCTATTTTTCACATTAGAATCTCTTTCTGAAGTCAGCGAACTGATGTAAATTTTTGAAACGAAGATTCCGATTCAAGTGTCTACATATAAGTATATAGAAAGCACGAATATATCCAGCCACAATATTGTATTAAATAATATGAGTGCGCCTTATGTGTGAAGACATTATGCGAGTCTCCAAACTTATAATAATAATTAATAATTTTTATGTCAAAGTTCAAATTCAAATTCTAAATCATATACTAAACCAAACCAAAAAACTGACCTTTGAATTTCTCGGCAATTAAAAAATACAAAAATAAAATAAACCAAATTAATACAACTGACCTGATTTCTTTGCAAATTGAAAAAACAAAATAAACCAAACCAACAAAACTTACCAAATTTTTTTTGCAGATTAAAAAAAAACAAAAACAATATAACGAAACCAACAAAACTGACCAGATTTTAGTGCAGATTAAAGAAAACAGTTTTTTTTATTTAGTTTGATTCGTCTTTTTTTAATTTGCAAAGGAATTTGGTCAGTGTATATGTTTGTTTATTTTGTTTTTGATATTTTAAACTTTAGAAAAATCTGTTTTGTTGGTTTGTTATTATGTTTTCGTTTTTTTAGTAGAAAATGCGTTTATGGCAAATCGTACATTTTTAGAGTGCATTTTTGCATAATTAAGAAATCAATGATCATATTATCCGAGCATTTTTATTTCCTATATGAAACTGTTATAAAATTAACAAGCAAACAGAATTTAATCGATTGTTGAATTGCAATTTTTTGCACACCAACAGGGAACTGGAATATAATTCAAATATTAATTAATATAGCGAGAAATCGACATTGTGCGATATAATTATTCATGCATGTTTCATTTGGCTTTAATTAATCCTATAGAGCTATAGCGATTTTTTTACCTTATCACGTTGTAGGGTAAAAGGGTCCTATACACAAATGAACACAGGACAAAAAAATACATGGGCATAAAAACATGGGGACAAAAATACACACGGATTAAAAACACATTAAATTAACAACAATTTAACGCAATCATGCGTTCAAATATATTATAAGTGCAAGGGGGGACCATCCCGGACCCCCGCCCCCTCCAAAAATAACAAAAAAAAATTTGTGTTTGCAGACTATTAATAATAATAGACTAACATTGTAATAGTAATATACTAACATTGCTATTTGTGTTTTTTGTCCTTGTGTTTTTATTTCTGTGTGTTTTTTGTCAGTGTGTTTTCGTGTCCTGTGTTTTTTTGACATGTGTTCATATGTCCGTGTTTTTTTTCCTGTGTTTTTTGTCCGTCCACCATTGCAAAGTCATTTTTGGACGAAAGAGACTTTTCTATTTTCAGCGTCTTTTCGTATAGAATAAGAATATATGGAAGTTTAAAGTTCTTCATTAATATACAACGATATCAAATCAAAATATTACAATAAAAAACGAAAAATAATGTAATAATGTAAAAGTGCACCTGAAACGGAAATAGAACTCTGGAATTTCGCTATAAGAAAAAAAAGAGCCATTTTCATGTAAATCGAATTCTTGACAATAAATCAAAAACGAATTGCAGAGGTGTAGTCTGAATAATGACATGTACTAGTAATTATGATACATTTTTGCGATATAATACTGATATTGCGATACACTTTATGATAAAATATTGCGATAAAATAATTCTCCAGCCAGGGACTAAATATCTCAGGGATATATATTTTTCTAAAACTTCTCTTTCCTCTTCTATTTTCAATATGCACAATGATTATGCTTTGAAAAATTTCAACTTTTATGTCAAACGTTTTGTTTTTTAAATCACGATTGAAAAAGTTTGGCACAGTACGAGAATCGAAAATCATGTGTGCAAACGCGTACTTTATATTTCGATTTACCTCTGTGATGTGAAATCTATTATCGCAATAACAGAGAAAAAAAATTTTCTAAGTTACAACAAATAATGTAAAGATAAAATGATGAAACTTGTGATGTAAAATTTTGAATTGAATTAATTTCTAAATATCACAATTGTTAAACCGTAGGACGTAAATAAAATTATAAGAAAACAATATAAATGAAGGAAAGAGTTACAATACGACAAATTGATTTGAAAAGTGCATTTAGTTGAAGGAATAAATGACAGAAAAATAAATTTTCATTTTTGCGCTTTTCGCCTACATTTTCGCTTGCTTCATTTTATTATTCTACTTTTCACCAATATAATCTTATTAGCTCTGTCTGTATAGCTATGAAGAAAGAAGAAATTTCTGAAGGGTGAAGGCGCAATAAAGTGTGGTCAGGGTTATATAAAACCGTTTCAAGAATGAATATCAAAAAGAATTAGAGCGAGATGGCGAAGAAAGTATGAGCGTTTTTTTCAACCACTTTTATACTTTCTCGCAAAAAAATCAACCAAGTGCATTTTAGATGCAGCAGTAATTGACGATGCTTAATTTCCTTGCGTTGCAATTTTATCGATAATAGATTGAAAGCATAATTTTTCTCTCTACATACTTGTGAACAAAAAATAAGCACTTAATGAAATACGAAAATCTCTCTATTAACACGGTCACACGAAAACAAATTGCACGAACGAGAATTTTGTGAAAGTAAATTTAAGAGAAAAAAAGGCCCCTTGAAAAAATTCCCTACAGTATGATTTCAGTGCACTTTTTTATCTTTCGATATGATTAATCAAAAACTTTAATTATCGATACGCTGACAAATAAAGGATGTTAACGTCACATCGCCGTCATTTATCTCGGCCGATTAATAGAAATTGTCACGCATTTGATATGAGCGTGATATTACGTGAAAGTAAATTGTGCATCGTCAGAATGACGCCGGTGTAACTTGACGATAAATCACGTGTGTGACAAAACACGATGGCGCAGTGATATTGAGCGAAAAAAAACCAGCCTTCTGGTTGACCAATATGGTGAATTAGAATGATTCGCCGAGGTAACTTCACGCGGCTATAATTTCCAAAACATGACATGGTTTTCCTGTTTCTTGCAGGTCGCTAACTATCATCAGACAAAAAATGGCACAATTTTTATGCACTCGCGCAATTTAATCGTGCGTATTTATCAGTGCAATTTTTATTCCACGCGACATTCATACTTATTTCTTTTTTTTTTCCCTCATTTAACATGATTTTCCATTCCTGCCATCAACCCGAGTAATTCTCAAATTGAGGCAGAGAAAGAATCACTTTAGCAACGTGTTTTCACAACCACGAATCTCTACAAATCATATTTTAATATTAATATATAATAAAATTTCATAAACAAGAAACCGTTGATTATAAAACTGTAATTAAGTATATCACAATATTTGTATCAAAATTTGAAGTAAAGGTGAATTGAAATTATAGTTTCAGAGATGGGGAAAGAGAAAGACATTGCAAAAAATGTTTCGTTTTTCATCAGAATTTTAAAAGAGAAAAAAATGACTATATTTTGAATTTTCAACTTTCACTTGCTTTTCATTTGCTGCGTTGAAAAATCACACATCGGTCGTGCGAAATACATTCATTATTGTCGGTACTTTCATTATTGTCGACTATCGATTGCACCTCACGCTAGGAAAGCCCGACTAGGTCGGTAGCGAACGCGGCGACCGCCCGGAGTTAACAGTGTGAGTTTAAAGTGATTTATCTCTGATTTATGTAACCGGTGGCTCGCGAAGAGGGAACGAGTCGAGGGCGTTGGAGCGCGGGCGAAAAGTTTCTCGGCTGGCTTTTTGGCCGAGCATGCAAGGCGTAAAGAATTATCGGCCGAACGTACAATGGATTGGATTGGCCACGGCTGATATCGTTTACACGCGGTATCCCCGACCGATACGGGTATGGAAAACTTTTGGCACAATGAATTTCTTTTAAGGAGGATGAACTCCATCTTAAGCCATTGCTCACGACTTTGGACACTATAAATTAACCGGACGCGATTCAACCGAGCGGTATCAATTCATATCAATTTCATTCCACGATAAGAATCACAGTCGTTCTTTTAATAAAATTATTATCAACGGGATCACGTCATTTTGGTACGGCATTAAATGTTCGTAAATTGCATCATTCAATTTGCATCGACGATTCGAATTATAAATTTGTTTAGCGAAAGTATTTAATTTATAGAGACCAAATATAAGCTTATACACACATACACTGTTAAATATATTTCTGGTAAATTCCGGGAGAGCCCTCTTAACATGTTTAATATTTATGGCTCTTGTGCTCCCCGTTATATGCTGACGTAGGAATTTTTGGAATATACCTCCCGCTGTTGTAATAATCATTTATTAACATTTCGCGTTCACACTTTGGAAGAGATAATCGGGGTTGGCTACGTTTGCAATATTACGCCACACTTAAAAATTTGCAACAAGACATTTAATCAACCGTTATAATAGAAAATTTAGATCTAGTTTATAACAGCGCCCAATTTGTAAGAAATTATGCTTCATTGAAACATAATTTTGTTTTTAATGTTTAAAAGTTGTTAAAATATTCAGAACGAAAATGTGATATGAAATTAAATTATATATCCACAGGCAATTCCATTTCGTATATTTTATTTCCGTGAAATCAACTCTGGTGTATACTATAGTTGTGTACACTCAGACTAAATCTCGCGGAATTCGCGTTGAAATGTCATTTGTCATGATTGCAGCGTGTATGAGCTAAAGCGACTTTTAAATATTTGATGAACTATGTTTATCTATAGTTTTTTTTCACCGAAAACCGTATGTATTCGTTTCATATTAAGCGATTGATTAAATTCATGGAAACCCGGTTTTTTATGTCAGATATGATATCATTTACATTTTTTTTCGTACTTGGCTATGCAGTTTTATTGAATTTCATGTTTTTCCCAGAAAAGATATATAGGTGTTCCAGACCATCCGTACCAATTTAACATTTACGTATACTTTTTAAGGTGGTACAGGTGGTATGAAACACCCGGTATATATGAATATATATATAGCTGTGTTGGTCGATTTTGCGCTTCGAATTTCGAAAATAGATGTCATGATCGTAAGTTGTTATCGTTGTCAGGTTTGTTTATGTCATAACTGCAAGTCAGTCTTGTTTTGACAGCGCACGATACTTTATTTGTAACTACAGCTAATAAACTACAGTTCTCTTCGTTCTGTTTATAAACGAGAGGTTATTATTATTTGTTATGGCACATAACAATATTCGTAAGAATTGTTATTAATCAAGGCATCTCTCATAATCCAAAATATATTCACTCAAATATAATTTAGCTAAGTTGTGAAAATTATTTGAACATTCGTGTAACGATGAGGAAGTACCTCTCTGTATTATATAGTATAAATAAATAGTTAAAATATGACGTGTTTTTTTGCAGCATTTCTGCGGTGCGTGGACGTAAACAGATCTAACCTCAATAAGTTTGTCAATTTCTTTCGTTGATTTTTATCTTTCTTACTTTGTAATTTTAAAATAAAAAAAAATTATGCAAATTCAGTAATTCAGTATATTATTGTTTTGGATGAATCATTTAAGAACGCTCTCGATATTTAAGATTTACAGTTAAAAACGAATGAAACTTTTATTTGGAAGAGTTTCCTACTAAAAACAGTGCAATAAACTGATCCAAATAGTCGAATTTCAGTTCATTTCACAGTAAAAAATCACAGTTTTTTTTAGTGAAAACGTATTGTTTTTTCAGCGTAATTTGTTCACTGGTTAAAACAGCGACTATTCAATGATTACCAGTGGTATGATTTTAACTGACTGAATCAGTGATTATTTACTGTGATTGAACGAATTTTCGCTGATTAAAATTAAGAGAGTAGGCATTATTGTCGGATTATATTTTATATAGAGAAAATATCCATCTTTATAAAGTTGATTGAAGTTGACAGGCGAGTTTGTTTTGACATTTAGCAAAAAATTTTAAACGAGGAAACTAGGACCTGAACCCGGGCGCGCGCGAAGCGCGCGCCAACCTCCTAGTCTCTTTTATATTTTCGAAATATTTCGAAATATATTATAATATATTTCGAAATATATTTTTTTGTGAGGGACACATTCAATGTTTAGAAAAACAAATAGCCGCAATTTCACTGGAAAAGTAGAGTTTTGATTGAAAATAATAACCATAGTAATTACGTGAGTGATCGTTGAACGAAAAGGAACAAAAGTAAAGGTGATGAGCTGAAATGTGATTTTGCACTACGATGTTTGCCCGAGTCATTCAGTTTAAGGCATTAGAGTGTTGATTGGTCGATTCAGCATGACTGCATTGACGCATTTTGCAAGTGGAGTATCTTTTAGCCCGTCCGACATCAATTTGTATTCGACAAAACGAAGGAGGGTGGAAAGGAAAGAAGTGAAAGAACCGGGGGCGATAAAGAGAATTTTACGAGGCGACCATCGAGCGAGCCGTTATGCACCGACATCCGTGGCTTGTAATGAATACATTCAATCCTTGTGAAAAGTTCTATCGCACTCACTTCACTTAAGACGTTTCATTTGAAATGATTCACAAATAATTCATTTATCCACTGTGTCTCCTTGATGAAAACTAGTTCTCCCTTAACCGCTGATTAGACAGACGTACAATTACAAAGAGGATTTTTTTTCAAACCAAGTCGCACCATGACCTTGTTCCATTCTTCTTTTTTAAGAGGGGTTGGGTATAGTAAGTGATATAGCTTTTATTTGAGTCAGCCGGAAGGTATTGACTCATACAAAAACGTGTGAAAATTATTAGTCTTTATAATACCAAATAAAAAAATATAAACAAGAGAAAGCAAAAGAGTACTATTAAAATTTCTGAAATTAGTTGAGCAGGAATGAACGCAATGAAAAATTTGTATTAATTACAAGCAGGAATGGCATATCATTCGATGATTACAAAGGTTGGGTTTCATTAACAGCATTCCGCATGGCGTGGAATTGCTATAACAAGTGTAATGCTTTACACTTGGATGTATCTCGTGTTATGTACAATTCGGCAGCGCATTATATCACTTCGCGGAAAATACAAAATAAAAGAACATAGAAATGATTGTGTCTGTAGGAAGTGAAAAGGAGGAATCCATTAGTCTACATAATTCAGTCACTATCAGCCCAGTATGTAAATGTTTCAACTTGTTATAACATACAAGCAGGAGGCTTTATAAAGCCGCACCGACGTCAAATTACGCGTCGGGTTGTCCTCCTTTTCTAATACACTTATTATATCGTATTTATCAACTACAATACAACGATTTCAATCTCATTTGTCGTTTTAATGTCGCTGTAATTAGGATCAACAATTGGGATATTGAAAAGGTCGATCGTTTCATTATAGTTTTGTCGGGGTTAAATGTTAATTAAAACAAATAAAATGTATAAAAATGGTAACAGTTGACAAATAGATTGGCTTACGTAGCAAAATCTATGCGAAACTTTTTAATTCTAGAGGTGTCCGAAAATAATTAAAATCAAAATTGATTATGAGCGACTATATCTATATGCTTGAGAGCAATAGAAAAGTTCAACAAATTTTTTCTGGGAAAAAAAAATTAAATCGATCATGTTATTTGGGCTATTGAGTTATTTACGAATCAACATCGAACTTTTTCAAAATATCAAAAAAATCATACGTTACTTGGTAAATAAACATTCGAAGATTAAAAGCTTTGATGCTTTATCTACTTGCATGGTTATAAACAAAAATCGACAAGATTATATTCTTCGTTAATGGTCGTTCAGGATTTAAAAGAATTTTTTAAAAGAGTATAATTTTTATAATTTTAGTGTTTGCTGAGAATGAAGTTTCAAAAAAAACTTTTCTTTGGCAATATAGGAACTTTTAAAACAATCAAACAATAATAGAAAAAGAACTCTGTCTGTTTTTAATACTCTCAGTGTGTGTTCCGTTAAAATAATGAGTGTCGAGTATACATCATCAAACGAGCATCAAATTAAGCTCGAAAGTTTGGATTTATTCATCGAAATACTCACGTGAAAACACCAGATGCCATTAATTGAATGCGTGTTGCGAAGTTAGAGTTGTTAAAGTGAATTGTCACATGATCAAATCGCTTAGGCGTCTATTAAATTATGATATAAATGTCATTAATTTATTCATGGTAATGAGCGTGAGACATGAGATGAATATATTAAAATGAATTCTATTTTTAAACGCTTTTGATTATATCCTCTCGGCTGACCGAAATGAAACACATACTACTTAACGCCTTATTTTTGTTCTGTTTCAATTGCATGCTTAACAACGCAGAAATTATAATTACGAAAAAAACGTTGACAATCGATTACTGAAATAAAAATTCGATTGGGGTTTTTTTCTTGAGAAATCAGCTAAAACAAAAACTAAACATGCCAAAGCTTCAGCTTATGATTTCCCATCACGTACGTCCGAACTGGAGTTCACAGATATAATTCGCGAGTTTATTGTTAGTAAAAAGTGTAATAAGAGTTTTGTCTGAAATTCACGAAGAATAATAATATTTGCCTGGAAAAGCTTTTCGCAGATCTTGGTTGCAAAGTATTGAATCCGCGAAAAACGTACACTATATGAGTATGAATATTTTTTCTTTCTTTCACATGTAAGAACAAATGTTTTTTCTCAAACCTACAAAGTTTATGGATACGTTGTTTTTCTTAAGTGAAAAATACATCGAAGAAAATTTTAAAAGGATGATATCTGTTTGGAGATGTAATGTTACTAAAGTATGAAAAATGTTTTTTTAAAGAAAGCTCAAAAATGTCATTCGCGAAGTACACTTTTTGTATACGTTTCAATGAGACCGTAAAAGTAAATAAAAACAGTGAAGAGGTCGTTTATTCAATTGAATGTGCATGCTGAAAAGAAATACCTGTGGGTTAGCAAAGAAGTTACGGTTTTGTAGTTTCGAACAAACGATGACCAAAGTTCGTTTATCATCAACCGAATTGCGATGTGCCAAGCTGGCGGTACAATTTTTACTGCAAAGTCAAATTCGTCATCGAGTTGGGTGGAAACATTTTTCTTCGTCATTTACAGCCGGCGCCATTCCCAAAGAACCGACAGAAAATGCATTGTAATACTGCTATACTTATTGCCGCAATCATTTAACATTTTTCTTTCTTTTCCACTCCCTACAACGTAACGGCTGATGCCGTAATCGCTCAAACATTTTCGTTTCCCACTTACTTTTTCTCGACAATTTTGCGAACCGTCTTGCGTGTCGTATCGTAAGGATCTCTCGACAGTCAACACTCTCGAATCTAATTACTCGGGGTTCTTTTAATTACAAAAAAAATACGAAAAATGAACTAGTGTTTATGTAATTGCTACATGTAAAAACAGAACGTATGCATTTTTTCTTTCCATAAACATATTTATTTGTATGAAATTCGCGTTTATAAACGTTACTCAGTTTTGGAATAAAATTTTATGTATTCAATTCCTTTTTTACGTATTTCAAGTTGCGAAATGTTTTATGTGTGTTTCCTGTTTTTGAAATTCACTGTAAAACGAGAAACACGTCTTCAACGGTTCTAACATTAGTTTGGTCTATCGAACATCGTAGTCAACATGCGAGAAAAATATTTTGAGTTACAAAAACAAACAGTATCACAACAAATAATGTTTTTGAAAAGAACGTTTTAGTTACTTATTTCAACTTTTTAAAATGTTCTCCGTGCTATTGAGATAGGAGTAAATAAAAATTATTTGTTTTACAGTTTCTTTTTTCGAGATGGATTTAGAAAAAGATGGAAAAGGACGCACAAAGGTGAACGCACGATTGAAGAGAAACACGACATCTCGCAACTTCTAAATATAAGCTTGCTGTAATATTAAGGGATTATACTTGAAATTCCTTTGTCAGGAGCGCCGTCGTCAGCCGGCAGACTTCGTTACCTCATTACAAAGCGTATGACAGACTAAAATAAAGGCAAAACTAAGACAAAAAGCTTGTGTGCCAAAAGCACAATCGTAAACTCGACCGAGCGAACGTGATTGGTTTGTTTTGTTAAGCTTCGCATTTCGTTTGGCACCCAGTATTTCTCTGTATGTCTGCCTTATATCGGGTGCAACTATACACATGCTCCCTCGATTTCTGAAGCTAATCGTCGATTGTTTGTCCAACGTTCTCATAGATGTCATCATCTCGAGCGCCTGAACGAACGAGATCGCGCTTAAACGAAATTGCATTTGCCTTTGTGGATTTGTTCCGCAGGCAGAAAGGGGCAACTGAACTGGATCAGCTAGTTTATTTATTTTCCAGTTTCAATCCAATTTTTCAAATCAACAATGTGGTCCGCGTTTAAGTACTATCTATTGAAACAAGACGCAGATTGAATTGCAGCGGGCCATTGATTTCGCGGCAGCTTTTTACGGAAACTCGATAAGAAGAAAATCGTAGTGTTACATCTGCGCGCGGAGAGGCGTCCTTTATTTTCGTTTCTTTGAGTGCCGCTGGTAATGGAAAATAAATGTTGTTTCATAGTTAAACGAGTAATTGCAACTTTGAGATTTGTCATGTAAATTGTTAGTTTCATTATTGGATCCAATAATGAAACTGACTTGAGTTGCAAATCAAATTCGTTATATACGACCACTTTTCACTTTATTTTTTGTTCATTTGGATATAAATATATTTTTATGTGAGAATGATATGAGAATAAAACAAAAAATACAAAAACTGGATCGAATCATTAAAATGTTGTGGAATTTACTGAAAAGAGATTGATTCGTATCGTTAAAATAGAATTAGAACACAGAGATTATCAGGGAGAAGATTTAAATTCTCAATTATCAGCTTATAATCACATGGTTGTAATGTAATAAGAGAAATTAAACGAAGATTATGCAAGTGCAGAAACTTAACTAGAGAAGAGGCATATCATATTATGAAAATGAAAGACCATTATTGCCAAAGATTAAGCGACCACTCACCCATTATTAAAAATCGATACATGACATTTATTTACATCCCATATACGATACAAAAAATCGACCAATAAACATTTTGTGATCTGAAGCGAGTATTTAAAAATGCAATCATCGAAATGAGGTTGCCCTCAAACAGCAGACTGAATTTTCATGCTGTTGATCGCCGTAAATAAACAATCTCTCTAACGTCGCTCCGAAAGCGTCCACATTATCGTTTATAAGCGGCGCAAAAATGGTCCCGCAGGCACATCGTGATCGGGGGATGTGTCGAGTAATTTCGCAGAGAAATTCGAAAGGATCTTCCAGGGATTTCGAGGCGCCCTAAAACAGCTGCTGCGTACGTGATAGTGCTTGGTTGCGTGGTTTCGAGTCAAATTAAACTGAGACTATTTGTATCCCTCATTCTACACTGCTGAAATTCGTGGATATGCTGAAAATGAGCTCGCGGGTCTGACGTTATTCGAAAACAAAAAGCGAGAGTAAGTCAAAAATTGAAACAACGGAATTTTTCACATTAACTTTTTTATAGGTTTCGGCATGAAAAGTCAGTTCAAAAAAGAAGAACAATATGAACGCTAACGAATTTTCGCCCTTTTTCCTTTGCAGTCTTTCGCACAATTTGCAGTTATTCTGAAGAATGTAATTGAAATGCCTAAGAAAAAGAGGAGCAAAGGGATAGCAGATAATGAAGCGTAAGAGGATGAAAGATGCATCCAGGATGGCGATGAACTCCACGCGAACTAACCTTCTCTGTAATCAATTAGAACTCTCGACGAAGTGAGATGCTAATAGAGATTCGTAAACTAACTATATAAAACTCGAACAATCTATATAGTTTTGGTCTATTTGGTCAACGAACCAATAGTACACGCGGGATTAACGATCTGCATATAAACGAAATATAATAATGGAAAAACTCGCTTTTTAGCGTTTTTCAAACTGCATTGTAGCTGAGATTAATTTCCGGTGCAAATTCAGAAAATGATTTGGTGCAATCTGTGAAAGCTTTTCCAATTTTGTCGTCGAGTAAACGACCTTGCACGAAAATCAAGAATCGTTATTATTTTATTTTCACAAATAAAACGTGTGATTTTCCATTCCAAAAATTGGAATAAAAAATGTTCGAATCAGGAAAGAATAGTCAAGAAGTCATAAGTTGATTGTTTATGGAGGAAAAACAAAAATGGTTCTCGAAATTGAAAATTCGTTGCTCGCTATAAATTTGCGAGTCGTTAGATCGTTTTGGCAAGAAAGGCAAAATTTATAGCCTAAGTCACCGCAATCTCCGTTATCTTAAACAGAACACGGAACATTTCCGTTCTCTCAACTTACCGAAAGGTTATTTAAAGCCTTGTCCCGGATTGACAATGATGAAGCACGAAGATATGACCGACACTTCAGGTTTCGCGTTCATTTAGCTAACCTGAAGATAACTCGACGATCGTTTAAAATTGCTACCACATATAAGTTTCTGAAAACTCATTTTCTGACAAACTCTTTAATTCGAGAAAGTAAAAAGTTCTCGAAAAAGTGAATACTTTTTTTCACTTTGTTGAGTAATAATTCATGTTCTCAATAAAAGTATGCATAAACTACAACTTCGATAAAGGATAAAATATTCACTTGTTTCGTGAACATTTCACTTATTTGAATAAAGAAGAAATATTTGTTTTGACAAACTATAACGGTTTCAATTGTTTTTGTTTCAGGTCACCGGGATCGTCGGACGAGCAGATGTCCTGGCTTGTATTTTTTTCCTCCTGTCATTTCTTGTTTATCACGGGTAAGCATAAATATTATGAACGAAAATAATTTGCAAAATTTTCAAATTTAGTGAATACAAAAAAACGAAGTATATTTTGTTGAGTGTATTTCTTTTGAATAATAGACACGTTTTCGTTTCGTTGACAAAAATAGATGTGTGAAATTTATGGATTTGAATATCGCTGACACTTTTCCCTTGAGTCTAATGGGGTCTAACGGTTCGAAAAAGTTAGTACACAAAGTTTGATGCCATTTTAAATTTACGAACGTTTTGATGTTTTTGCATATTTGTGATACAAAACGTTTACAGGTTCATATTTCAAAAGAAAGGAGTCAATTCAAAGTATCTTGAAGTGATGCTTCTCAAAATGAAAACAGATCGTGCCTTTGTGTTTTGTAACTGAAACATGTTTTAATATTATATGGTTATCAAAAGTATAACTGAGTGCGGGATCAGTTTTAATATACTGTGTACACATTATTTTACAAACAAAATACGAGTTTAATGGAAATAAAAAAATAATGATTACTTTTCACAATGTCGCATATCTCGTGCAAATTTTTTAATTAAATTATAGACACGTATATGTATCACGTAGCCTGAGGATGTAGCTTATGCCGGAACAAGGGTTTTTCGATATTCAATTTACTTGTATTAAATAAATGCAATTTTAGATAGTCATGCCAATGCCAAACGAAGTACTATAATGTTTCAACCATTTATAATGACAAAAACTAGTTTCACCCGCTAAAGAAAGGTGATTGTGTGTTTTTATAAAGGTGAAACTAATGATTTAAATGTACTAATATTAAATTGTGTATCGCGATAGTATAAATGATGTGATTTATGTACGAAATTTATTTATTATCATAATTCAATGATCGTTGTAAGCTTTTCTAAATGAAATTGTTTCGAATATTATTTTCATTTTAAAGCGTTGCAGCATTTTTATTCATTTTATAAAATAAAAATAAAATAAAACTTCACCCTCTATTGTCCCGCATTTTTACTAACATGAATTATTATGTTAAAAAAATTAATATATTTAATATTTTAAATTTATGTAATATTCAAAATATGCACAACAGTTCTGAAAATGTTCGTCCATATAATTAAGGTTCATTCAATAGTTTTCATAATAAATTGAAAACTTCAAACTTAAAAGTTATAACCTATGATCGACATTTTATGCTTCTGAAAATAAATAAATTTCCGTTCATATAATTAAGGTTGATTCAATATTTTATGATTCACATGAAATTCAGACATTTTGCAAATCTACATTTATTAAATAAAATCGATTTTATAAAAATTGAAAAATTCAAACTTAAAAGTTATAACCTATGAGTGACATTTTATGCTGTTTGAAAATTTTAAAAACTAATAATTGAAAATGTGAAACACATTTTCTTAGTGTTCCATTCTCTCACATTTCTTTAGTGTTTCTTTTTGCCTATAAATTTCAAATCAAGTTAGTTGATTACGGTATAAACTAGTCATCGCTGATCGTAATTGGTCAAGCGATGTAATTTTGCTACGATACACTTACTATGAATAAAATTATAAAAAATGAACCAGAAAGTATTTAAAAATTTGCAACCAACTGATATTTGATGAATACGATTTTTGACTGTCTCGCTAGAACGACTATTCTTGCCAACTTTAGAAAATCAAGATTTAGCAGACACATGGTCTTAATAATAGTAGTCGATTTATGGGGATTAGCGGAAATGAAATCATCTTGAAACCATCTTGAAAGTCGAAAAAGTTTGTGATACATTTACCAGAACGTGAACATGCATTTCAATTTTGCGGCATAAGCCCGTAGGGGGAGGTTGAGAATGAATTTCAATCGATGAATAATTTATTAAAACTAATATCGCAATATCTCATTATTCTAGACCGACGACCGCTTACGTTTGGAGTAGCGTGTGTCTCGGAGCTTTGTCTATGCTCGCCAAGGAAACTGGCGTGACAGTTCTTCTGCTGAATCTCTTGTACGATTTTTTTCGTTCGTGGCATTCCATTAAAAGGTAAAACGAGCTTACTTTATTAAGTTATTATTCGCTCTTGAATACATCATCGCGTAACGTCGTACAATTTCGTTAAGCGCGCTGGCATAACAATTTTTGTGCGCCGTGAAAAATGATAAACCATTACTTGGTCTATTAATAAAAACCCCGTTACCATGGCGTCTCCAGACAAAGAAGACAAATAGAGTCGTTTGCTCGGTGCGACTACCACTTTTTTTCCACACGCGTTTTCGTCGCCCATAAAAATCGATGGCGACTTTTTCACTGGACCGCTCGTATATAATTGGTTGATTTGGCCCACCAACCATCAATCGCACCCATCTTTTACGACAACCGTCCGACACTTTCTATTTCACACGTCACTGCAGATACATCATTTTGCACGCGAAGCCGTATCACTGCGGGGGTTTTTTTTTTCTTTCGCTTTATGACTTGACGATGCCGAGCACGAAAGTGAATAGACTGCGGGTTCATGATAAACAATTGGAGCAATTGAATTGGTAGTGAACGGCTCGAATATATATAACTTTGAACAAAATTGAGCGACCCAACGATTCGTTGTGTTACATAAAATGAACTTTTGTATTTATTAAACACTTTTTTACTTTATTTCTCAACCATGCTAACTTATAGCGCACAAAACTTTTTTTATGTCTAGTTTAAATATTTATAATTACCGCCGAATGAAGTTTTGCTTTAATGTAGCCTTTCCTTAATTAAAATTAATTTTATATAACGTTTCATTATTCGCATGACGACAAATTTATTTTGCACAGATGTATAGTTACTTGCTTAATTAATTCACTTATCAAATTATATATCAAAGAACATTTCAATTATATATCTTCTTTTCATTTCGTCATTGTGAAAACCTTAATTGGAATTATGTATTTAAGATTCTTGTTTACTTTTGTTTATTTTATAATTTCAGATTTGAACAATGAAACAAAAGACAATAAATATATCCTGAAATAAACTTTCAATTGTTTTCATTTTTGTTGTGTCTGAAACTTATGAATTATTACAGGGCACTTTTGGAAGCGAAATGGAATGATGAGTGCAGAGGCTTTTCTCGAAGAGCTGCAGCGCTGTTAGTTTCGGTGAGTCTGGATCTGGATTTGATTTCCAGTCGAGTGTAATTAATCCTTCAGAATAATATCCGTTTGGATCATTTGTATGTTTATCTTACACAAAGATAGATGTGTATCGTAGTGGAAGCACTGTCCAAAGTTTAGCATAGTGTGTCGAATCCCGTTACGGTCAGCTTGCGAATAGGAAGCCTTACAAATATTTCAGACAACTGTTCGAGAGCGTGAAATTCGATTAGCCAGACATGCAATTTGTATCGAGTTGTGAAATAGATATTAGTTGTCTGCTATTTTATCTGATAATGTAAATTCATTTTGATATACTTGTTTGTGACAGATTCATCAATAATTCATCAATACCATTAATTTATATTTAATTAATTTATACGATAGAATGTATCAACTTTTTTTATTGCTATTATTGACCAATGAACATTCTTCATTAGTCTGTAATATGTCTGAATTATGAATATAATAATTACAAGTATGACTTGAAATATTTTATCGAAAAATATCTCGTCTGAAAATTTTTCGAACATCATTCTTTTTCTGCAGATTTGTTTTCGCGGTTGGAAAAAAAATGAAATTTATGTATGCAGTGAGTCTCACTGTTTTACTTAAACTCGGCGGAAGTGAAAAAGTGCGTCAGGCATTGATACTGAACACAGAGAGTGAACAAAAGGCGGCATGGGCAACACTCGGAGTTTGCAACAGCGAAAACCAATTCCAACTGGTCGAAGGCTAAACGGAGCATTGAAATTCTTTGACTGATGTTTGCCCAAGTTCCAACTTGGAAAACAATGTGAGAGACTTGGCGATGACGCCGTGTGCTCATTTCGGCATCTCTGTCCGAGTTTGTACGGGTCGAAGAGGAAATGTTCGGTCACATTTGTTTGCCCCAAGTCCCACCAACAATGCGATCTTATGACTTGGTTGAAGAAATGTTGGTTCCGGTAAAATTTTCGTATGAAATGAATTTCGTTTTTCCTTCTTCGTTGGCATTTTCTTTTTCTACGTATCGTTTTGTAAATAATTTGTCGGGGTTCCGCAAAATTTTGGACTTGAATTATTTGCAAGTTCAACGAGACAGCGACAACTGCGATATTATTTACATAAAAGTTTACTTTTTCGCAAAACCATTTGTACAGACTGAATTGCGAGAAACTTTTCCACCCCGCGGGAGCTGGGAATGGGTCACGTGCAAACAAGAAATTCGAATAAGGGACCTGCGAGGAATATTTTGCTGGGACACGATAGTTTCATTCAAGTTTCAAACTGTTTTGTCGCTAAACAAAACTAAAAGACCCGGATGCGATACAATTAATAGACCGACACTCCCGTATACGAATCTGCACACGGCCCCGAAATAGACCTAACTTCTTTCACGAAAGTCGCCTCTTTTCTTCTCGCTGTTTCTCAAACCGCATGTGATAATTTTCAAAGTTCGACGTTCCTCGGCCGGGGACGTTTGTTTTACGTGGCAACCAATTGGACAGCACAAACTTTCTTATTATATTTTCTTTTATTCACTTTAAAGTCTTTTATTTTTTCATTTCCACGGCTTACTTTTATTTTGAATCTTACTCTTCGTCTTGCATTGAAAAATATTCAAATGAATTTGTTTGTTTTTCAAATGTTGATCAAATGAATTATAAATAGAAAATAACAAGTTTCCTTAAATCTAGTCTTAGTAAATTATTCAATAACAGTAAAATTAATTGAATAAATAACTTGGGAAAAAATTACATTAGTCAATACCAGTTTTATTGTATTTCTTTTTTTTTCAGGTTGGGATATTACTTGTGGTAAGACTTGCTTTACTTCATGGAACGTTGCCAAAATTCTCTCCTCAAGATAACCCTGCTGCGTTTCACCCTTGTTTTCATGTAAGGTGAGTAAAACATATGCACGACGATACAGCCCATAATAACACAAATATTCGCAAATAACGCGACATGAGCAATCAATTTGGTAACCATAATATTCTCGTTAAAACAAACAGCCATATTACAAGCGAGTTTGAACAACTTTCGAGGCAACACTCCACGAAGTTTGAAAAAAAAATAAAAGAATTAATGCTATTCAGATTTCCAGGCACAAGGATAAAAGATTTTTTTTTTATTTTACTTCAACTAGGTCAAATCAGATTCAGCTGCTGTTGCATTTGCATATGTGCTTCTCGGAGATGCCAGTTTTTTTAACAAACAAAAATTTATCAAAAAATTTTGTATGAATGAAAAACGATTTTTCGATCAAGGCAGAGGAAGTTTTGTAGCCACGATCTTTTAAATCCACTTTCCCACTTGCGACACGGGGCAAGTTGACTGGTTCATTGTGTATACTTGTTTCCGGATGACCCGAACCCAAAAGAGTGTCAGAGAGCTGAAGCAGAGTTCGCAATTTTTCTGTTCATTCTAGTGCACCTTCAGTTTGTGACGATATCGCGAACTTGGAAAAGCTTCGAGTGTCGAGGAAGGACTCTCTTGATTTCTACCGAGTTTAGTCCACCACTCTCTTTCGTCTTTTAATTTTTCTACTCCAGTTGATCATGTCGATACTTCAGTGACTTTTTCCTGCTCCTCTATTTTTTTTTTTTTTTCATTACGACTTTCAAGCGACTCCATGCATGGCATTGATCATCAAACATCTCAAAACAACTGATCAAGTATTTACGATAATTATCTCTCATTCGAACAGTTTTCCTTCATCCCATCTATACATGATGAAAAAAAAATGTTTTCGAGTGTACTTATAGAAATTTCTCCAACGAGGAATCAAGATGTCCATCGGATGGAAAATAAAATTCTAAATTGAACTGATTTGTGAGATGAAAAAATGTCGTGGTTTGTTTGAATGACGTATATTTTTCTGCGTTTACAATTATCTGTTAATGTGGAGAATTTCAATAAACTTGAATTCGCTCTTATGTGTCAATAATCATTTTTTTAACGATAACAAAAATTAAAAAAAGAACGCAATCTCGTGCAGTAGAATAATTAAATATCCAATTATTCACTTTTATCCGCGCATTTTTGTGGGAACCACCTATCTCGCGATAGCATCGGTTGTACGGTGTGCAATCGAACGTACTAAATTACGTATTCCAAAATGGAGAGCATAGAAATGTTTAATAAAAATTGTCTATTGCTGGGCAAAAAAAAGATGTTTCCTATATAGCGAACGAGAATATTTTCGAACGAGTAAATTATTAGTCTGACTAATCGAGTTACGTTAATAATCATTTCGTCTATAGTATATACTTTGAGAAGGATAATGAAATTTGAAGTTGAAATAAAACGTCATCGACGAGAGGTAGAAAAAAAACTTTTGTTGAACACCTGCACCTTTCTGTGCGTTATTTGCGTTATTCAATTATTAGCTCGAGTTAAAATATATTTTTTCAGAAGTACCATCAGTATCATTCAATTGTCGTTTATAAATGCAAATATTCGCTCAAATTTATGACGCGTTTATTCTATTATATCCCTTTTGTGAAACAAAAAATTGTACTCCCGCATACACTTTGACAAAATTCCATTTCAATGTTACATACAACATTTTAAATGTATTGCAAATCAACGCAAACGTTGATTTGCGGACCGTTTCAATCTCCTCTATGATACACAATATAGAATGCGGTGTTCGCATTACGACAGAAGTCATTCACAATAGAAATTCAATATTTTGAAAAAAATCAAACTCATTTATGCAACACTATATTGACAAATAACTGTGCCAAACGTTATTCAGTGGCAAACGAGCAACTATGGTTTTCAGTTTTTTGCGTGTAATAGCCAATTAAATTTACCGTCCACCATGATTTCCTTTTATTTCTCAGCTCGAAAATAATGTTCCGCGGGTCGAAATTCAATTAAAATTGAACGACCTCGTTAAACTATTTTTTTTAATCGAACAAGAGCTCGATTTTCGTAAGAATAAACCATGCACGTTGTCGGACGCCAGTTATAGAGTTTCGATCCGTCCCGATTGCCAAAAGAGCACATCGTCCGAAAACTGGTATGGCTAAAGAGAGACAGAGCAATACAATGTTTATGCCGGGCCGTTCTCCACTATTCCCGCGGTAGTTTTCGCATGAAGCTCAGCTGCGTCGATTTGTACTTTACACTTTTGCGTATATGCTCAAAATGTTATGCCTCGTTGGATGCATCCGGCAGCGCTGCGCGGTTTGACCTGGCGTGTCGTGACACCCCGAACGATGTTATGGCATGTCATATCGCGAGCTAAACCGCGTCCCAGAAGGAATAGTGCTCGTACACGTCAGCGTCACAAGGTTCCGCCCACGCAAATCAGCGTCATTACTTTTGTACGAAGCGATCAAGCTGCACGCAAAAAAGGGGACGGCTTCGCGGAAGCAAGCCAGTGTATTCTCACGAACGTATAACCCATATACATTATTGCGTTAAAAATTAAACGAATCTGCACGAGCTTTGCGAGAGGAGACTCGAAACATGTGGGATTTTCATTTTAAAATCGAATTTTCTACTCGTCAATTTTCGAGTTCAAATGCAAAATATAAATTTTGTCTTGGCTAAAAATTTTTGGTTATCAACTTTTCTTTTCTTTTTGTTTTGTTTCAGGTCTTCCGTATTTTTTTCAATTGAAGAGTCTGTTTTTTCTCGTCTAGGATAAGAAGTTTCTTGACAGAAATATTTTGCACTCTCTTTATTTTCATTTTCAGCATTTCTTACAATAACGTATTTATGAACGACTGGTAGAGTTTTTTTCCATCCTCGTGACACGTTCAACACAATACCAGCACTACTTGCACTTTATATTCGTTAAATTTAATAGTCCCTCTGTTACAATATTTCGCACACACTGCAACCATAAAATGATTTATTCTGAACATTTCGAGTCTTGCTCGTTGATATTCTTTTCGATAGAATCGGCGAATTTTTCTCTAAGGACGTGTGTCAGCTAAACCGTCAAGATACTCCAGGTGCTGCATCCGCTTTTCCATTTGTAACTCGCAAGACAATACTTTTATTTGTCTAAGAATAGCAGTGTCAATAATATTGTCGATTCAAAAAACTAGATCGTGTATAGTGAAATTCCTTAATCCTGTGAAAATGGATGAATTCAATGTATTTAAACTGTAATGTCCGTAATAGGTAAAAATAAGTCTAAAACTGACTTATAAGACAAATATATTTGATTAAAACAGAGACTTCAGTAAAAAAGCAATGTCTTAAAGAAAAAGTCTTACTGGTTTTATTACATTTCAGAATTTGTTTCGTTTTTTTTTTTTTTTTTTTTAGTAAAATGGTGTATATGTTGTTATAGAAGAAACATATTTATGTTTGGCGGTTAGAAATGAAATACTTGAAAATATGTAAAACAAAAAGAAAAAGAAAAAAAATTTCGTATGAAATTGAAATTTTGTTCCGACTCTTTGTTTATATTGAAGAATAAAAAATGGGGTAGCACTTTAAAAATCGATATAGCTCTGTGATATATTAGGTTTTAGAAAAAGGTCATGCAATCGGAATATTGCACTGTTTTGTAATTTGATTATTCAGTTGCATCGTAAGGTGAATGATAAAGAGTACTGTATTCCAAATGATATATCTCTTGCAGTATTTCTGCATGTGTAATTGATTTCTCGGAGGACGATGAACAATGCAAAAGAAGTATGACATTTTATTGCATAATCAATTTGCGAAACAATTTTTCATGTAACAAATTATTTTTATGCAAGAATTTTGTAACAACTTTTTTTAACAACGAGGAGAGTCATGAATAATGAAAATATATCCTTTCCTTTTTTAGAACTTCCGACTGATATTAACCACACACTGACGTTTTAAACAAAAAAAATATAATTTAACTAAAAATACACAGCAAAAAATAATGTTTCAGAAAAAAAGTGTTTGTAGTCATATTTTGAAATGTCCAAAACCCATATAAGCGTTTATTCTGAACCGTTATTATTAGTTGCATGGGTTATCAATCGATTTTACTGTAAATAAATATTTTATATGAAGAATTTATTTTTCGGAAGCATGTTATAAAATGATTAAAAAGTACATTCATCTGGAGGAGGGTGTAAAATTGATAATTTCACATTATCAACGGGTTGAGTAAATATAGTGCAGATTCCGTATAATGTTTTTGGTCGTTTATGTTAGAAGAAGTATAAGTTTTTGAAAATCATGAACATTAACTTGAATCACTTAGACAGTAGTTTTTAAAATTGCAGGTATTAGCAAAGAAATTTTGTAGACGATGTATCATTGTATTACTTTCAATGAAAACGTTCGTGTAAAATTAGCATAACGATTATGTAAAGCGCTTGTAAGACCGAATCTCAGCTTGGTTCTCTTTACATTATTGCGAGATCTAAACGAGACTTTTTTGTTCAATTTACCTGAAGATCACAATTCCGAGGAATGTTTCAGTTTTTAAATCCAAATTCATCGTACTTTTCGTAGGCACCGTTTAACAAAGTTTAAAATTTTGATGTTTACTCTCAAAACTATACTATTAGTTTCATAACTGCGTCGATTTGAAATAGAATTTCAATTACTGAGCGCCTGGACTCATTTTCGTTTATTCCACATGATGCATAGCGAATCAACATCGACACACCAAAAAGCAATTATGAGATCATGATTATTGCATCCAATTAGATTCAGCTCATCATTGATTTAATGTTGCGTTCATAGTTACAAATTTAATTAATATCCGCATTTGTGAGATTATTGATCAGGTATTTGTACTTACTCAGTGAACTGTTATATCTTCTAATTTGTAAATTCCCTAATAACCTCTTACGGATTGTTTTATATTTTATATCCTTTCATACATTTTTAATAAACTCCATTAACTCTGTTATAACTCCATTATAATGGAGAACCTCTTGAAGTTTCTCTATTAACTTTTTCCAATCAACATTATAGTTTGAAAAAGGGCAGAAGTTAATAAAAAATTTTTATTATTTCACTGCTTCTGCTTTGTTTTATTTATTTTTTTTTCTATTTTTGAATTGTGGGTAAATTCATTTGCGTACCAACATTATTTTTTCCATTATGTAACTCGTGCTAGTAAATATTCGAATAATCTGCAAGAAAATCTTTCTCGGACTTTTCAAAAAAAAAAAAAAGAATTAAAGGAAAGAATTCTCAAATGGTTTTTTTCCAAATCTCTCGTCCAGTTTAACGAAATTTACGTTTTTTACTATCACAAAGATGTTATATTAAGTAGAAAAACCTTGCTGCTTGTTATCAATGGTCTTTTTTGTAGGAAAAAAAACGTAGTACTACATTTTTTTATGGGCTAACTGATAAAAAGTGCCGTTCGTAAGTAAGAGAAGTGTGCCGATTTTATCAGTCCAGATTCCATTTTGTTACCCTGGATTTGAATAAGAACTGATTACAAATTTCATCGCAGAATATAGCAAGAGGCCCTGCAAAATTGTAAAAATGGAAATAAATAAGGATTGTAACAATGAAGCATTATAAAATGTCATGAAATGAATAATAATAACTTTCGTTATTTCTATTTGGAAAAAAACTGAGAAAGATTTTATCTGTTGTTTCTGATGCATAATGTGAAATATCACGGATTATAAAAACAATTGTATTGATTCATTTAGCAGTTGGTGTTGAAGTTTACTTTTGCGATCATGCAGGACCAATAATATCGCTTAAATATTGAGTCTACGTAGTCGCTTTGTTCGCTTTCGGTAATCGTTTTATCATCTTGGACTCAAACGGAAAAAGGCAGTTCTTTTTCACGCAACTTCTGACTGAAAATAAAACCGAAATATAACGAAACGAACATCGACTTTCGCACACCCTCTCGCCGACAGCTCGGTTGTCGTTTTATTCTTACGGACTTTGAAACGCTTGGCCAGAGCAGAAAATGGGTTTTACGGCACCTTGTGAGCGACCAGATACGACCAAAGTTCGATTCGTGTTCAAGCTCACGTCGCGAATACGTGAAAACCGACCATAACGACGAGTTCAATGTCTTGTCGCTTCACGAAACTATCCCCTGAGTATCAAAATTACTTTTATCCTACGAATACAATGAACGCAACCACAAAAACTATATATTAATATCGCGTTATAACAACACTCATCCCTTTTTGCAACGCTTGAGTGAAAACAAAATTTTTTTTTTGTTTCAACCACGAAAACCAACTTTTGCTTTGAACTCAGAAGACAAATTGAATTCTCACCCTCTGTGCTCTTGCGAATTTTAAATTCGTTATGAGGCTGGTGAACTGTTCGATATTGCTTTGAAAAAAATTCCTTTCATGGTTTTTTGCCGCCGATCATCATCAATTCAAATTAGAATTGATTTTCAGTAATTCAATACACTGTCATATATATCCGTCTATGAAAAAAACTGGGTTTGAAAAGTTATATCTCCCGTAAAAATGTTGTTTAAATGGTCATAACCCTTTACCCATGAAACTTCGCGGTGCAAATGTTTACACATATTGTGATGATTTAGGGAGGAAAAGTATTACATCACGTAGTCATGCGATGTCCCCAGCTGTTTTACGGTTAAGAAGTTGGTTTTAATTTGTGTGTTGCAGAGACACCTGCGCATTTTGAGAAAGTCTTCCAAGTTTCTCCGAAAGATTTCAAAGCTAATAAAGTCGGCTTTGAAAAGTAGCTGCATATATCGCGGCATATGAATGCAAAATTAACTCTAGTTTCAAGAACAAGCGAAGTTTCGTCAGCTTTATTTAACGCGGCCGCAGTAGTTATGTTTTCTCGAATTATATTTAGGGATTAAAATTTTTTGACAAAAAAACATTCAGGATAAAAAATGTTTCAAGGAATCGATATAATATTGTCTGGTTAGAACATTGCTTAGAAACGTAAAACATGCTTGGCATAAAATTTGAATCCCTTTTTTGTAGTTTGCGATTCGATGAAGTATATAATCATATATTTCCCCCTTTTTACTTGGGGCTCGTCAAAGAATATATTTATTCCTACGGCGAATTCATGATAATAATAATGAGGCTTGTTCCTAGAAAACCGCGACATAACACGGCAATATCACGAAATGTCACACGCACTCTCATCTATGTAATCGTATTACTTGTGAAACATTATTTCCGTTTTTTGCCGCTAGATATCATGACGTATATTGTAGCAGTAACATATAACGCACAAGATATTGGATTGTTTATACACCATTCTGAAAGAAAGCGCTATCGAATTGAATTTTTATTTGATTCACAATGTAATTTATTACGGTTCTCGAGAGTATTCCTAAATTTTAAATCAACCACAATTCAGTTCAATGAAAATTTGAATTTTAATGTACAAAATTAAACTGCAAGACCTTCTTAATTAAAATTTGAATTTTTAGTTTTTGCTACAGCATAACCATTTTCATCTATAACAAATGTCAAGTTTTAATTTTTCAATTTTAATTCGCAAACTGTTCAAAACACGTCATGTTAGGGTAATCAAATAAATTATTTGGGGGTTAATCACAAAATAAGTATGCATAACGCTGGTCTCGTATGAATTTTCAAAAATGTTAAAGCAATATGTATGGTATACATTATGCATTTTCGAGAATCCTACATCCTTTTGCTTGCATTATGCGTCTTCCATTTCAAATGAATTTTATAAACGAATTACGCTCAGCCGTATTCCGTCTTTGTATATTTGAATTATACCTCCTGTTAAGTATCACGTATCAAACACGTGCAACATAAATGAGTTGTCGACGTCGATTCTCTACCATGGGACGTGTTCCATCTTTATTAATGCCAAATTCGCTGTTCCGAATCCTAATAGCTGCCCGCAATTATTATTTCCATTTTTTTGTCAGCTATGCCAGTTTCAAAGCGAGAGAGCGTGGAAATATTTTTTATAAATAAAAATACCCCTGGTAAAAAAGATCATATATTGTCCATATATTATCAATATATTGACAATATATTATTTTCAGCAAATCATATATTGACCATATATTGACAATATATGTTTTCATATTTTTCATATATGGATAATATATTACTAATATATTAGCAATTTTCAAAAACAAAAAATATAGTGCTCATTTATTAACTATACATTGTAAATGTATGGTCAATATATGGTCAATATATTTTCCATATATTGTCAATACATGATTTCTGAAATAATATATTGTCAATATTTTATGTATGACAATGTTTTATGTATGGATAATATATGATCCTTTTTACTAGGGACCAATAAAACGAATGACAAAATATGATTACTGAAGCTGAAACTGAATTGAAAATGAAACTACAACATCACTCTATGATGCTCAAATAATAGTATATTTGTCAACAAGGGAGGCCGGCGCGAATTTTGGTGCATGCCCTTGGCTTAGCCTTGGGCTGATAATTCGCTCTCGGACGAAAATTCTAGCCGACCTTCCATGTTTGACATTATATTTTTCGTACCCCGAGGGCGAGAAGAGCCTTTTCTTCTCGCCGAAAAACCCTAGGGAGAGAAGTAGCACTTCTCGCCGCTGGTACGAAAAAATAATTCAACTGCGAAAAGCGCACTCGTCAAATGAAAATTGATCGAAACTCTGAATGAAACGTTTGAGAAGTTTTTGGAAGTCGATTGGCAAGTGTTACAATACGATAAACTCGTAATCTTTGGTGCGGAGAACTTTACTATTCTTACCAAATTGACTAATGATGAAAAAGTTTCAACCAAAAGAGAACATTCATGGCGGATGATTGAAGTACACCATCCAACATCTTATACGAAAATTTTGAGTTAAACTTTTTAAATTACAATTTTAATGGTAAATATTATTAATTTGTTTTCTTTGAAACGAGGCAAAAGGGATGCGCTTTTGAAAATTAGTTTATTTTCATTGCGGAATGATTGAAATTGTTATAGCCAACGAACAATTTGTTTGGTGTGTCTAATCAAATGCGACGAAAGTTATGTGGGTTTAATTCAACTGCTCTTCTCGTATTAGTGACGTATGTTGATTAAGCGTAAATGACGTAACTCGATTTACGGACCTCGCACCGAATTTATATGCATAGCTTTAAATGAAATTCTAAGTACACCATACGCACTACTAAGCTGTCAAGTATTCATGTTGATGATTTGTACAATCCAATAACAGCATTTTACTCAAGAAAAAACACAAGAGCCATCTTATTGCCAAACGCAGAAGAAAAAACGAGGACTTTCAAAAAACGATGATTTTTACGTTAGCGAGGCTGGTTCATTGTATTTTTTTTTGTTTCTTTTACTCCCACAACACGTCTTTTTGTTTTTGAAATTATTTTTTTGATTAAAAAAAGTATGATTGTTTTCACTGTCTATTATCTTTCAGATTTTTGTTCCCTCATTACAAATAATCAGAAAGACCGCTCATCATAGATTCTCAGCTAATCATCAAGATTCTTTGTGCCTTTTGTTATTCGTCGTTATGTACTTGAGAGAGTCGTAAATCAACGTATCTCGAAGTTGGCGCTAGTTCACTGTTCCCTCCTTCATTAGCTCCCTTTTTCTGCAACAGAGAGCGGAGTGTTTTTTTTTCAACTACGTAAAATCACTCATTCACAATTCCTCTTCTTTCAAACAGTCGCACAATTGGTTCATTCGCAGTCGTTCGCATCGATCGACAATATGAACAGCTGCAAATTCCGCGGATAAACAGAGTTTGGTAAATAATTCGTCCCGTTCTTGATGTAGGTGTACATCGGAAACATGATTTACATTTTATCGCATAATTATGAATCTCAATCAGCGAATAACAGGCGAGAAGTAAAAGGATGAAAATCAACTTGCATGCGTACGAAAAAAAAAATATAAAAAAATAAATGAGGAAAAAAATTTTTGTAAACATGTGATAACGAAACAAAAAATTAATTAAGGTCCGGGCAATATAAAGCAATTTCAAATAATTGTTTGAAAACAAGAGAATGGGAGAGTGCGAAAGCTTTTTTAATACATTCGACGCGCTCGATGTTTTTCAAATTTTTCTCATCAAAGGAAGAATGCTCAACGAAAGTTCATTAAATTAAAACGTTATTCATTTTCCTTTTACTTTAATAATTGAAATTATAATTAACATGGCGTATCAGGATTAACGAATTATACGTAACAGCTCGGCGCGTGATATCTGCTACGAAAATGACACGTCACGATGAAGATCGAACGTAAACACAATTACTGGAATACTTGCTTTGGCTCGCTTAGGATATGACGAAAATGGAGGTTCAGCCAGAGTTATCCTAATTCAGTTATCCGTAGTTAGTGATCGTAATTTAGATTGTTTTCATGCTTTTTTCATATAACTCGTCGGCTAAGTTTAACAATTACGAAAATTCGGGGTTTGTAAAATGTCAACCCCGCGTATTATCATACACTTGTCGGTAGGCGAAAAGTTTGGTACCTGCCAGGGCTCGACAAATAGATCAACGTCATCGCGAAGAGAACTAACTTTAAAATTCAACTGTTTACACGCCAGTGGGTTAATATAAAACAACAATCGTTGTTTTTCCACGCAAAGGATTCTGCTTTCAACGTGTCTTGAAGAACATAATAAATGCATCCTATTTTCAGGCTTTGAAGATTTTTCAAAGGAGGAAAACATTTCTCATTTCACACCGTTTCGAGACACGCATCGAGTATGAAACAGGCAATAAAATGTTATCTCCAATCAAAATCGTTTCGTTTACAAACATTGACTTTGAATGTGTTTCTTTGTTCTGCTGAAGCATTGTTTCCTAGCGTTTGATTCTTTACTGAATACTTTTTTAATTTGCCGGAAGATCAATAATACACTGAGAAAAAATAGCAGATTCGGCTTGACATGCAGTTTTAATCTTAAAAAAAAACGGATGATGGCGTCCAGCACATGTAGTTTCATGGTCCAACAAAAACAACTCAAAATTGTCAAGCAGTATCTGCTTAACAAGATGAAAGGACTTTCCACTTAAGTTTAAGCAACTCAAAAGTCAAGCAGAAATCGCTTGAAATTGAAATGAAGAAAGCAATTTTTCCAGCAAATTTCTCAGTGTAGACAAAAATATTGATCGCGTAGAGTTATTATTAGATCCGTTTTTTGTCAAACTGAGATTTGACAGTATCAAATATGAATTACTGTTATTTAAGGGCATGACATAACGCAATTCGTCGTGACTGCGAAATTGATCACGGTTCATTTTTGTACGTGCATAGTTCCGTGCATATAGTTACCTGCATAATTCACGAATGCGCTTCGTGATGCATTGTCGAACAAGAACGATCGCATCGGATGTTTGTTAAATTTTAATGCACCAATTGACTTGTGCAACATGCTACAATAGCCGAGGTTAAAGTTGTGGCGTTGTTTTGCTGTGCCCGAACAATCTTATTCTTTGCAGCCTGATATGTTACATCGATGATCTTTGAGGTTTTAAACAAAAGAATTTAGAATGTAAATTGTTTTTTCAGTCATAATATCAAGTATAATATAAAAAATGATATCGAAATTAAATCATTTTCAACTCTTAAAAATCAGCTTTAATTTGGCGCGTTCATTGCATAGTGATTGCAACATGAGGCACTAAGACAGTTGGTTGAAGTTTAAGAATTTAGAAAAAGAACGTGAACAGAGAACTTTTATTCAACCATCACGAAAATATGCCTAGTATTTTAAAATAATGGAACTTAATTTACGCTGTTGATATGAAAATAAATTCTTAATGAAATATTTCTTATGAAAATAATGTCTTATAAATACAAATTGATAAACGTGCAAATATTTATTGCTGTTCGGAAGAGAGATTTTCAACATTGCGACGTTATTAAAAAATTTGTCACATTGCAACAGCGTCAGCTCAGTCTCACTTCTATAATTCCATCATACTCGGCTCTTTGTCATGAAGCAATTCGTTTGTAAGCTCAACTTAATAAAGCGAAGACTGTATGTTAACTCAGCCGTAAATAATGAAGTTTCACTCGTCGGTGAAAATTGCAAGATAGAATCATATCTGTCGTAGAAAACTTGATTTCAACTTTTCAAAAAGCTTGTAATTTTTTTGATCGTTGCTTATGAGTCGTGGTACGAGATAACTAAAATCTAACAATTCGATTTGAAACTAAAAAACATGACCAAATACAAAAAAGACCCATTAAACACTTCAAATGAGGCTGCCCTAAGAGTTGTGATATTAATAATATTTTGGTCAATTACAATGAAATTTCAAATAAATATAGTATTATTTTTATAATATGAATTAATTGCACGATTCTTCATTTCATTTGATTTATTTGTATAAATGTATCAATTTTTAGTTTTAGCTGAAAAGATATTACATATTGAGCATTGTTTCTATATACTCATATATATAAACAATATCAAATTTGATATCATTTTGAGTTAAATAACACATTGCACATTGAAAAAAATGGAAGAGAGTAAATTACCCTACAGAGAAAAAAATCCATGACCGCTCTGAAATTCGTGTGCATTCATTTTTAGCTAAGTTCACTTTCGTCTTTTTTTTCACGATGTTGATTGGCTAATTTATCCGCGGGCAGTTTAAATTTCTAATTCAATTTTTGACAAAAAGACAAATGGTTTTATTATGATTTATCACAGAATGTCACTCGGAGAAAAAATTATTTAAATCTAAAAAATTCAAGCTAAATTGAATAATGTTTATTGGGATATGAACCTAATAAACATTTATTAGGTTCATATCCCAATAAAATTTATTTAATTTAATTTGAATTTATTAGATTCAAATAATTTTTTCTCCGAGTGTTTTCTGAGTGGTATAATATTGAAATTGATGATATGTTTTATAATCGACTTTTAATGTTTAAGACTTTCATTTTTGTCTGATTCTTTGATGTTCGACTTTTAGTGTCTCATTTATCATAAGGTCAGATATTTTTTTACTTAAACATGCTTGTCAGTTTTACTGAATTTTTATTTTAAAATTTTATATTGTACTTGACCAAAACATCATTGATATCACAACCTTTAGGGTAGCTGCTTTTAAAATGTTTAATGAATATTTTTTTGAACTTGGCCATCCTTCTGTGAATTCGATTTGAGCAATCGCCAAGTTGAACTGCGTGTGCACGGCTATTTATCATTCCATCTTGTTTCAGGAGATTCATTTGTCAAGCTGGTGATAATGAAAAGTAATAGCTTCAAAAATGAAAGTCGACTTTTATTAAGTTTAAAATGTGTTGAGATAAAGTGAAAACATTTTCAAAAAGTATCTCCTTCCGTACGTTGTCCAAGATATATGATAGGTAAAGAGGTTCATTTTTTTGATTGATAGCTTTATGTTTCCGAAGTTCAAAGGTTCCTCAAGGTATTAAAAACATTATTTTTGAGAATTCAATTTTCATCCAATTTTACAATATCCACTTTTAGATGTACACACTCGGTACAAAAATAGGGGCTCTCTTTGTATTTTTGTTCTGAGCTCATTCTATTACCTTTGGTATAGCTGAGACGTCGATCTAGCTCTCGGGAATTTCGTTCGATTCAAGTAACTAGATACAGATTTCAACATTGTTTCTCTATACATATTGAAATATTGCAATGATGATCGACGTTACCTTAATGATTCTACATGCAGAATTATTTTTTTTTCGTTTTCTATTCACGTTCAATCATGTTAATATAATCAATAGAAACATTGACAATGAATAATCAATTAAATCAAATTATATAACACAATACGTTTTTTAGCTCGGTTTATCACATGAACGATTTTCAATGGCAACCAATTGATTAACGTTATTTCCAATCACCAAAAAAAACATTTTCAACTGAATTTCCGTTCTGATTAAGTTGAAATTCAATCATGAATGTAGTCTTAATGCTCGTCCAAGTTTCTTTAACCCCGTTCTTACAGGCCAAGGAAGAACTTGCGACCGAACACGAAATTTGTTCGGAGAGTCATTGATACAACGGAGTTTTGCTTTAGATTTCCCGACGCATGCTTTTTGTTGAAAATCTTAAATGCGCAACGCCGTTGCATTTGGCATGTTTTCTAAATTATGATTTTGACGTTTTGCCCGACGCTCTCGTAAGTCGGTTACCAGCTTAAACAATTAATCATGCTCAAACAATAAAAACAGGGACCCGAGCTTGCAGAGAATAATTATTATGCACAGAAAAAGACTCTTTTATATAGCTATAAAACAGTATTTTCATTGTTCTTTATGCTTTTTCTAGAAATGAGGATCTTTTTTCAACTTCCGTCGCCTAAACAGTCCGCACCACTATTTACGAATTATTACCATCGTCATGGTTCAGCTCTCTGTTTATTATTTCTGTAGCTTCCTCGTCTCTGTAATTTTTTGTTCTGCAAAATCAATCTGCAAAAACTAACCCTTCACTACATGTTCAAATCCAAACTACCAGTTGTTTATCGATTTTTCGTACTGCCTAGGAGATAATGACACAATAATTGTGTATTCGCAAGGGGAAATGTTCGGCGAAAAACTTTGTCGACGTATATGAATTGCTTTGCGGATTCCAAATGTTCTGCTAAATTCTCATTTCATTGGAAAACTGGAAATATTGTTTTTGTTGGCAAAGCAGGAAAATAAGAGTTGTAATTTTTAAAATGGCAAGTAGTCATTGTAAAGTCGTTAAGGGAGTATAACTAGCCGTTGATAATACATGTCTCCAAGTATGTAAAATGTGATGCTGATGCACAAAACGTGCCTGAAATAATAACCTGACAGATCAAGTATCGTCATTCAAATGCATACGAAGATGAATATCAGACATGAGACACAATGTCCCTGGAATACGAAACGCCGATAAAAATACAATACGAGACGGTTACTATCAGAAAAGTATTTTTAAAATCGTGCTAAAAAAAGAATTTCATTTACTGCATCATCATTCATATAAAATTCGCATCGTTTGATAAGTTTTCTTTTTCACATTGAAATTTCATGTTTGTTTTTCACCCGACGCACAATAGAATCCTGGGTAAAGAGTCAGATTATCACTTCCCGCTTATTGACTAAGTCATAAATGATGTTTTAACAATAACTAAATTTAGAGTTACTGGGACAAATTTTCTTAAAATTATTACACGACAAATTCAAAATGAAGCGTTACAGTCATTGTGAATATCTTCGGGAAACCAAATTGTATGAGGGCGTTGGAAAACCACAGAATAACCACGTGACGCCTATCCCATAATTTGCACGACATCTGCCACAACAATGTTTCGTACGTACGTCCAAGTTCATTACCAGATCCTTAGTATAATTTTATGACTTAGGTGTATTATTTGTCAGCGAATCAGTTTGACTGATGCTTGTGCGCGAAAGTGTTTGCTTTTATTAAGAGCGATATTTCAACATAAAAATTCGACCAGAGCGGTTTTAGGTATATACTAAAATGTGACACTTCAGCTACGCATATTGTGTAGGATTAAAAAAATGTCATCATACTATTTTCTTAAAATTCTTATATCAACAATGTTTTATAACGATTTGTTTTGTTGAAAAAAGTGTAGTCTGCTTTGAAGTATGCAGAGTAATTGAAGCGTCGGATGCAATAACCAGACTTGCGCTCGAAGGCCTTGTTTTCAAAATGAAAAAGTATCGAGAAAATTTTGGATTTCAATGTATTTTAAGTGGCAAAGTTGTTCTTTAGATCATAATAAACAACTTTGC
>JAPYZS010000970.1:0-23639 GCA_030522925.1 Trissolcus japonicus | reverse complement strand
CAAAATCGGCCTGTTTCCCTGCTTGAATGAGTGGCAAGGATAGTAGGGTGAAAGGGCCACGGTAGGGACCTTTGGGTCTTATCCGCAACTACCGGGCACTACTATCGGTATCGAACGTAAAATAGAGGTACGCAGTGCGGAGGATTACAAAATTCCAAGCCAAGACTGCACGACGTGCTCGGTCACTGTCGTGCAGCCTGTCCTCCAATTGGGTATGGACTTTGCGGGGTAGAGGTTTGCCACCAGATAGAGAGTAACAATGATGGGGTTATACCAACATCTTTTGAGTGAGTAGTCCTTCTAAGTCAACGTGGACTCCGGTTAAGACGCGCTGTCTCTAAGACAGTGATAGCACAGGACCACCTGCCGATACTGCTTCTGTATAGCTTACCAGCCGACTTCGATAGTTTTCGGGTTGCGATCGAGTCGCGCGACGAGCTCCCTAATCCCGAAACGCTGAGAATCAAGATTGTTGAGAAAAGTGACGCGCGAAGACATAACAGATAGACGCAGATGCAAAACGCGATGGTAGCAGGAAAGGCGAACCTCGCTAAATGGAATAAATTGGAAAAACGTGATGGTAGCAAGGTGATCAAGTGTTATAAGTGCAAAAAACCGGGTCACAACGGCGTCTGTGTGCCGTTCGAAGGGTAAGGCTGATCATGACAAAAACAAGACAACGTGCACGTCCCTGTATGCTGCTCTGGGAACAAGTTCGGTTCGCGACGAAAGTACCTTGCTGATTTACTCGACTCAGAAACGGTAGTGCTTAGATAGTGGGTGTACCGCGCATATGACCAAGGACATTGACAGTTTCAAGTGTGTAGATGAGAACTTTTCAGACTCATTGAACTTGGCCAATTCTAGCTCTACTAAAATCAGTGCAAAAGGTTTCGCGCAACTAGTTACCCGAGTGAACAAAGACAATGAGACACTTGAGTGATGTGCTGTACGTACCGGACTTGCGTACGAATTTGTTGTCGTTCGGGAAAATCGTCGATAAGGGATATTGTGTGACCTTCCGAAAAGATTTGGCAGAAGTTGTCGGCGAAGAGAACAATCACGTTTTGTTGCGTGCGAACCAAGTCGACGGACTTTATTACGTGAGTGATTTGCGGACTGCCGAGCAACCGAGCAGTGCACTCGCGAGCCGCGATCACAACAGGTCCCTGATGAACTGGCACAAAGTGTTGGGTCACTTAAACGTAAGGGACATTCTAAAAACAGTACCCTGCAAGGGCTGGCGATATGCGACGCTGATTCGAAAATTGAATGTGAGGTGTGCATCATGGCCAAGATGACACGCCAGCCGTTTCCAAAGGTCTCAGAAAGGAAATCAACACCAGGCGAACTAGTACACTCAGACGTGTGCGGGCCAATGAGGGTCGCATTCAATGGTCACGCCAAGTACTTCGTTACCTTTGTTGACGACGCCACTCGATGGTGTGAGGTGCGATTGCTGCGGCAGAAGAACGAGGTGTACTCCGAGTTTCAGGCGTTTAAGTCGATGATCGAGACAGGCTCAGTGCCTACTGATCGAATCCGGTCTTCCTCCGTCATTCTGGGCAGAGGCAGTAGCCACAGCGAACTTCATAAGGAACCGTTGTCCAACTGCTGCACTGGACGGTCGATCACCTTTTGAGATGTGGATGGGAGATAAACTGGATGTGAGCGATTTTCAGGAGTTTGGCGGTTCACCGGTGTATAGTCTGAACCGAACAAAGAATGCAGGAAAATTCGAGCCTCGGGCTCACAAAGGAGTGTTTCTCGGCCCTGCTGTGGACGCGAAGGCGTTCAGAATCTGGATCCCAGAGGAGCGCCGCGTCGAGGTTTCAAGAGATGTTTAGTTCCTGAAAGAATCTGCGCCAGTTGAGATCAGTCAATACGAAGAGTTTCATCCAGAGAAAATTGATGTTCACTTGAACTCCGAGCAGGATAGTGACACACCTGCGTCATCCGACGGCTTCATCGAGATTGTACTGGGGGAAAATCACCCAACGAACGGAGCAATCCCCGGACGATACGAATAGCAGGATCCGGGTTCGCTCGACGAGGAAGATGAGGACTTTCCAGGGTTCGAACCGGTCCAAGTTCTGGATCCAGATCCAGTGCCAGATCCAACCGGATTAAACACACCGATGAAGCGCAAGCCAGGAAGACCGAAGATTCACACGGGTGAACCTGGCAGACTGAGAAAGCAGTATGTCATTGCGAATGACATAGACGATCTTCCCGACATCGCGTGCATCGCTGAAGTTCCAATAAGGTCGGCAATCTCTGGACCCGAGGGACACGAGTGGATGCAAGCAATGGCCGACGAATTTTCATCGATACTGAGGAACAACACGTGGAACTTGGAGGAGCGTCCAAAGGATCGTTCAACTGTCGGGAGTCGGATCGTACTCAGGAATAAGTACGGCGCTGATGGAACTGTTACTAAACGAAAAGCCAGAGTCGTCGCCAAGGGCTTCACTCAACGCCCTGGGATTAACTACGGCGAGACCTACGCCCCCGTTGCTCGATTTAGCTCAATCCGGCTCGCTATGGCTCTAGCAGCTCAATGTGGCATGCACGTGCGACAGTTCGACGTTTCTACTGCATTCCTGAACGGTGTAATCGATGAGGAGATCTGGATGGAGGTGCTACGCTATGCAGATAAAGTCCTGGAGTTCATCGTAGACAAAAAGTTCTGTTCCCGAGAGGTTGTCAACAAGGCAGCGAAAATGCTGTCCCAGCTGTCGTCTGAAAATAAGATCTGTCGTATGAGAAAGGCGCTTTACGGCCTAAAACAGGCAGGACGATGCTGGTATCAGCGGCTGAATTCGGAATTGGAGAAGTTCGGAGCCGAGCCAACTTTTGGAGATGCAAGCGTGTACGTGAAGGACGAGGCTAGTGGTCCATTGGTGATTGTCGTCTATGTCGACGACATAATTGTTCTGGCCAAGGAGTCTGAGAGGATCGACGAGGTCTACAACTTCCTGAGCAAGTCATTTCAGATCAACGACCTGGGTGACGTGTCGTATTGCCTTGGAATTGAGTTTTCTCGAGACCAGTCGTCGATCACCATGAACCAACATGGATACTTACTGATACTCGCTCGCTTCGGTAAGTCCGACTGTCGGCCCGTCTCCACACCACTCGAACCGGGAGTTAAGCTGTCAAAGGAGGACGTTTGGAAGGAGGACGACGGCGAGGAACCACCGTATCGAGAGTTGATCGGTGCCCTTCTGTACCTGTCCGTCGGTACACACCCCGATATAGCACACACTACAAGTGCCCTGAGCTAGTACAATGACTGTTTTGGCAACAGTCACTGGCTAGCTGCAAAGCGCGTTTTACGCTATCTCAAGGGAACTGCCAACGTTGGGATCACCTTCAACGCAACAGGCGGAGATTTGACAGGCTTCGTGGACGCTGACTGGGCTGTCGTATCGACGACAGAAGATCCTATACCGGCTACGTGTTTACAATGAGCGGAGGTCCCGTCTCTTGGGAGTAGAGAAAATAGCGCACGGTGGCTGTCGTCGACAGAGTCTGAATACACGGCGCTTACCGAGGCCTGCGAAGAGGCGCTAGACTTGAAGAGATTCAACAAGAAGATCAGTGGTCGTTCACCAACGACGATCGACATTCATGTCGATAATCAAGGAGCAAAGAGGCTGGTTGAAAATCCTGTGCACCACTCGAGGACCAAGCACACACACGTGCGACATCATTTCGTGAGGGAAACCTTGTCCTCAGGCGAGATCAACCTGGAGTATCTGCCGACCGAGAAAATGCCAGCGGACGTACTTACCAAGGGGCTAACCGGTCCCAAACATTGGTCTTGTCTGAGTTACTTGGGCATCAAAAAGTAGATTTATTTTTGACGAGTATCATTTTGAGGAAGGGTGTCAAATCACTAAATTATTTATCATTTCTTTTGGGATTTTTCAAATCGATCCGCCCTTATGACCTTTTGTTTTACTTTCATAATGGCGCCCCCAAACTCACTTTTCTTGTATATTTTATGTATTCACCCGTTTTCAGTTCGTTCAAATGTATGGTCGCGGTAACATGCGTTTAGAATGAATAAATATTCATTTGTGTTTTTGAATTCGCGAACACTTTTCTTTTTGCTTGACCTCACCAGCCTTCGCAACACCTTCATACCAAAGGCACCAGTTCTCGATGCTAGCCCCGGAGCTCGGGAATCAATCCCTGAACGAAGCACCGTGTTACAGTTGAAAAACGATGAACGAACAGACAATAAACGAACGGTTAACGATTTACATATTTGTATTATCAGAAAATACAATCAGACATAAAGATATAAACAAGAAAAATGAACAGATTAATACGTCAATAGAAAATAAACAAACGAAAAATATATAAACAAACAAAAAATTAACTGGTTCATTTTAAATTTGCTGAAGTATTTGTTTGTTTTTATTTTTTGTTCGATTTCTGTTTCTTTATTCTGTTCATTTTCTAATTATTTATTTGTGTTTGTTTATTTTTTGTTTGTTCGTGTATATCTGTATATATATGAACGTATAAATAAATATGCAAACATAAAAAGAACAAATAAATAAGTAAGCAAACAAAAAATAAACAAACAAACGAATCAGGACCGTAAAGTACTGAATTTGTTATTTATAATTTAAATTTGTTCTTTGTTCATTTATTGGTGTATTTTTCGTTAGATTATTCTCTGATTTTCTGTTTGTGTATTCATCCATTTGTTCATTTTTTATTTATGTATTCATCCATTCGTTTATTTTATGATAGTTATTCATTTTCCGTTTATGTATCTTCTTTATTTTCTGTTTGTTTTTTTTGTATGATTTTATTGCTTTAGTTTTTGTTCTACTTTCTGTTTAATTATATTTATCTGTTAATTCATTTTCTGTACATTTTCTCGTTTATTTTTTGTTTGTTTTTTCATGTGTTAGCTTATATATACCTTTTATTCATTTTCTGTTTATTTCTATTCATCCGTTCGTTTATTTCATGCTTGAATATTTATCCGTCTGTTTATTTTCAGTTTGTTCATTCAACCGTTTGTTTATTTTTTGTTGTTTCTTTATTTATTTATTTTATTTTATTTTATTTATTCCTTAGTGTATTTGTTTTATTTCCGTTAACCTTTTTCTTTGTTTTCATTTTGTTTATTTAACAGTACGATTATTTTCTGTTTGCGTATTTATTCGTTTGTTTTGTTTCCTGTAAGTTCATCCATCCGTTTGTTGATTTTTTGTTAGTTTATTTAATTTGTGTTAATTTAATGAGTGTTAATTTTACAACGGTATCTTAACGATTGATTTCATCGATTCGAAAAAATTAACAATATCAAAATATTTTTATATCTACATTTAAATAAACTCTAACTTTAAATAAATTGAAAATCAGGGATTGTTTCCTATGAATTTGCAACCCATAGAATTGCATCATATTTCGTACATGAATGAAATGTATGCGCGTCCAATAACGCGCGCGTTCAACATGGATGACCCCTTATTAATTTGGTAACATTTCATAGTGATATTTATAATTAAGGGGGTTTTTTTGGTAAATCCATTCAAAAAAGAGGCCACTTTTCATGATTCTGTTTTATTTAAATATTACAATTTATAACTTCGGAGTTTTTGCCATCACTTTGTACATATATTAAAGTATATTTATAAATATTTTCATTATAAATATTTCATCATAAAGATTTTCAAAAATCTATCAAAGAGCTTGCGTCTTATTGTATCATATGAGTGGCGTACTTGTCTAATCGGCGTACAGTATAGAGTCAAAACGGTTTATTTGAAATCAAAAATCGAATGAGATTCAAAAAGTAGAGTGAATTGGTTGGAGTTCGACGTACAAAAAAGTTAAAAAAGTCTGTCTTTAATATTTTTATTAGCGCTTTGAAAATGGAATAATCAAACAAAGAATGACACTTTTTTATCACTCGACATAATTTTGGCGAAAAATAAACTTATTTTAACTTTTTCGCACGTCAAACTCCAACTAATTTGATCTATTTTTGGATCTCATTCAAGTTCTCAATATTTTTTTGATGACACTACAATTTGAAACAATGAACAATATATTATTTGCTGAATCTAATATATTGTCAATTTAGACTATACTTTCAAGAGTATACATTAATATACGTACAAAAAAATGGCAGAAATTCTGAAATTATAAATTGTATAATTTTATAAAAAAAAATTATGTTATGTACACTTTCGCGACAAATGTTTTTGAGACGTTTCATATAATCGCAGTCATCAGCTTTTTCTCTGTCAGAAACGACAGTTCAAACAAACTTTTGAATAGATATATAATTCATATATTGTCCATAAATTAACAATATATTGACAATCTTTTGTTAATATATATGAGTTGTAGTATTAGGATAACATATGATTCGCTTAAAATATTATGATGTCAATCTACTGATTATATATTCCTTAAGCTAATTAATCTTTAAAATTTCATCTTAAAGTAATCAAAATGTAAAATTTTTCTTAGTACTAGCATTAGCGAAATCTCGACAAAAAAGTGTTGAATTTTTTCGTTTATCACATATTTTCCTTATGGAATTTAGAATTTTAAATTCAAAATTGCGTTAAATTTATGAAAAAATCCAATTGATTAACCTTTAGGTATACGATACGATGAACCTAGTGATAGAAAACGTTAAAAGTCTAATAAATGTCAAAGTATCCAATGGATGATACAACGGAGGTTTGAAGGATATGAACAATATATAATTTACATAGTTTCCTTAACTTTAAAAAAAAACATCAAAGATTTTTAAGTGGGAAAGAGAACCGAAAAAAGAGCATGACAATAATTACGTAGATGTGCCCACATACTAACACTTGTGTGAAACAGGTATTCTGCGTCGGAATGAGGTAACGTCGCGAAATGAAATATGCTCCCTTGTACAACTTGATAATCCGTAGTTACCATAAATCCTGACTGATTATCCTCGCATCTATTTATAAGCCAGCAGTATCGCAGAAACTTTTTTTGTCTTTTTCGTCGGTTTTGATTCTCTCTTCGCTCCTCTTCATCATCCGAGTTTTTGATTCTTTGTTGTCGGACAAACTTAAAGAAGGTGCCAGTGCGATTACCAAGTAGAAAAATCCTCCTTCGAACACCATCTAATTTTGAATGTGGAGAAATAGATAAATTGTTTGTTGAGAAATAAAAATTTTTCAAAATTAAAATTCATTGAATTTGAATCAGCGACTCCACGAAGTTTAAGCGTTTTTAACTATTCGCTGAATTTCAGCTAATAGAATACAGCTGATTTTTTAGTTGTATTGATGTCACTGAATTAAGCGAATGATCGCTGAAACACATTAATCACCGCTGATTCAAATTTACAGAGAATAGAAGTCTCGTTAGAATTATTATTTGATATAAATCAGATTATAAAGATTTCACTTTTCAATCAAAATGTTATCAGAACCAGTTCTTGACAAGATAATCGATAATATTTGACTTATTGCGAATCAAAATCACATGAAAAAATTTTCATCCAAGATATACTATTGTTCATATTTAATTACAATTTTTGGAAGATTTTTTATAGAAATTTTTTATCTGTTATCCGCTGTCAAGATGAGAGTTCGCATTTATTTGTGTCTACACAATAAATGATAATTGGAATTGTTGTATATGGCTCTGCAAGTGTATGACGAATGTGTAATTATGACGACTATGGATAGAATTTTTAGGTGAATAATCATTGATTTGAAAAAAGTTACTTTATAGCGAAACAGTGCATCGTCGCTGCTGACACACTGGGTAGCCTACAGCTGTACACAGTAACCGCGCTATTAAAAATGGAGTTATGAATGAATACCGAGAGCTAAAATAGAATAGCCATAGCGTGGCTCACGCACTAATACCGCCACGAGTGAAAAGCGCGCAAGTATAATTTCTAACGTGTTTTTACACTAATCGAGTGGAAAACGCACAAGAAAAGACACAGAAAACTCAAGCATCACTCACAGTACCATCGACTGACCCATACACAGCGAGGATGCCAAAAAAGGTTTCGTACCAGCCAATCTAACAATCACGCTTTCGTTGTATTTCCATCACATTCTCGCTGCTTGCTCGTGCATACTCAGCGAGCAAACCCTGTGACAATTCAATTTAAAAAATTGAATTATTCACAAATTCACACTTCCATTATGTTAGCTTTGAAAATGCTCGATTAATTTCAGATAAAACGACAAAAAATTTTCTTTTCATTGTTTTTAATTTCATAGTATTCGCATTACTGTACGTAGGGACCAATTTTTTCTTGTTCCAGTGACTAGATTTTTTTGTTTTCTAGAGATGTGGTAGCTTCTCGTCGCCAAGTTGATTCAATATTCCTGTGATATGAGACACTCTAGAATACACATGTGGAACATTTTCATCTGTAAACATGTGGAACGTTTTCATGTGAGAACATGTCAAATATGTTTATTTGTGCTCGAATATGCTCGACATGTGTCAAAATTTTGAAAAAAAACAGTAAAAATTATAAAATGAATGAAAAATATTGAAAATTCTGTAAAACTAAAAAACACGACGAACTACAAAATAATCATTTATTCAAAATTTCACACTTGTTCTCTACTAAATATTGTTCCATGGATACTGTTTTAGTCAAGTACAATATCACTTGAACTAAATAAATTTTTTCTGCAATAATTGTTTATTTTTTCTTTAATATAATCGGATAATTATATGAAACATTGTGAGATAGTTTGAAATAATAAGGAAATTGAATTATTTTTTTGGATTCAGCGGACCCTAATTAGTAGAATTGATAACCTTTAAGTAACGTTATTTCGTTACTGATGAAGGATCAGGCAGTCAAGCATAATCATATAGATACCGATTTTTGGGGGCAAGAACAATCGGGCACAATTATTTGAGTGCCAGAATTGAACAAATTAATTGTGGCGAATTAAAAAAAATATCGAAATGCGCTTATCGTCAAACCTAACCTCACTTTTTTGCTGCAACTGAAAATGATCGTACTTTACGTGGGTATTGTTTTTGAAGTCAAGAAATTATAATTACTTAATTAAATGCTAACAATCAAAGAGTCTCACCGCATTTGAATTTTGCGAATGTAAGAACTGCGATTGTATGTTGTTTTTGTGTCTTTCACCTCCTGCGTCTTTCGGCCCTCATTCTTTCTTTTCTTTTAATGAAACTAATATTTACACACTTCCAATGATTTGTTCCATTGTTGTAATAATATTACAGGTATGAAATTCATCAGCAAACGTCAGGAACGTGTCAGAAACGTGCCTTTTTAATGAAATGAAATATTTTGATGTGTTTTTTTAGATGCCGCAACTTTTTTTCTACTTATTAGGGTCTGCTGAATCCAAAAGCATGAGTCCCGAAAATGTGCCATTAATCTTGAGATAAAAAAAATTTTGAACCTCTAACGGTCAATCAATTCTGGATTTGCTCACATGTTTAATAGATTTTATTTAAATTCAGTCATAAGCCTACCAATAAAGATCATATATTGTCCATATATCATTAATGAATTGACAAGATATTAGTTTTAGCAAATAATTTATTGTTCATTGTTTCAAATTGTAGTGTTCATCAAAAAACTATTGACAATATATTGATCATATATGTTCGTACATCTTCAATAAATGGACTATGTATTGGTCAGCTAGTATTTTATAGACGATGTCAGACAATGAAGTCGGAAATTCATCCCACACTTTTAGCTTACATGGACGCATTATGCAGGATCTATCGCTATTTTTGCTGATGTTGCTGACAGAAATATTATGGTGCAAATGTGCGGGTAACTTAGAAACACTATGTGCAAGACGTCGTTTTGTACGTAACGATAAAGCTTAAATGTTCCATATTGTGCAATACCTGAGGAGGCCAGAGCTTAAGCCACATCATGGTGACTCATTACAGAAGATGACAACGTATTCAATGAGAATGTTTCGCCCGCAGGCGTTAAGAAAAAATACAGCTGGAACGTTAGATTTAATACTTTACAGCACTCTGTCATAAAATGATCTCTCATCATTCGTCAAATTAGGCAGAATATTTCGAACTTCTGCTGCGAGAGCCTGTGTGTCGATTTCGAAGTTTGTATTCATAATAATTTGTGTTATTTGTGATAAAAAGCTTGCATCATATTAGATGAACAATAATTACCTGATAAGGAAACGAAATCTTATTTATAGGACTGTAAATCTTCACACGAACACGATCACAACTAATTAAATTAAAACTATGTTGTGCATGAGTATGAGCTATATTCTTAGACATTAGTACCTTGAAAGAATTGAAAACCTCACAGGTGGTCAATTTGATGAAGAATAAAAGTCTCAATCGGAAAGAAAATCGCACTAATACAGCCACTTCCATAATGAGATACCAGTGATCGTTGTTCTGCAAAACATCTAATATCTTGCACGCTTCTCAGTAGGTTTGATCTTCCTCACCGTTGATTGTTCGGAAGGCTGTGAAAGATGTTTACCTCTCCCAACCATCAGTAGCAAGTCGTCAGCAAGAACATTTGAATTGATTCGGATGAACTGCAGATCCACGTCCAACTGCAGGAGATTACCTCACTGTTGACCTATCAGGGCCAACACAGACTTCTTGTTTTCTACGAATCCACGAACTTGCATTCAACGTAAAATACTTGGGAAGTTCAGAATATAATAATGTCTTAGCTAAATCGTCGATTAAGCACTTAGCAACTCGAAGCTGACTATTTTCTAGGCGGATAGTTAAATGTACAACAGGTGGAAGATGTTCGTGCAGTGGAAAATGCAAGAGTCGCCATATTGCTTCGTTTCTGCTGATATTTCGCCCAGCTTGATACATTCGTACCTCATCTAGTGGATTGGATTGCTTGCGAGTATGTCGAACCTCAAAAATAGCCTGATGAGAACGCTGCAAATGTTACGGTCATTACGGAATGTAGTACATGTAATTGAGTAAGTCATAAACTTCATTAGTTTCTGAGTTATAACAAAACAAACAAAGAAATGAACATAATGTGTCATTAATATATTAGTAGAATAGTAAAGGATAGCATTGGATAGTTTATTACGCTTATCAATTAGTGTTGACAATTTTATCGATCCTTTACATAAAATGAAAAAATATGAATAATAATCGTTCACTTATCGACATGTAAAACATCATCAACGATTTTTCATCATACACAAAAAATGTCTGCACATACTGAGTTTTTCAATAGCCTACGATTTTTCAAATTTGCTGGCGTAGTTACCGAAAAACTAATTATCGGATTGCTCTTTTTTTAATGTAGGTAAGAAAACACTCTGGTCGATGTACCAACAATTAAGAAAAAAATATTGTTATTGTTTTTCTTTTTGTCGGTCAAACCTAATTATTTTCATGCGAATTCCGCATCTTTTTGAAACAATGTTACAATTTTGTTTGAAAAGTTATTTTTTGTTTTTTAGGTACATCCACTACATTTCACACTACGAGATTTGAGGCGTTTCATTATATTATATTATACAGCATTTTATTATATTACTTCTTATTTTTACAATAAGTTACCTCACAACATCAAGACTCATGGTCACGACAACTTCTGCAGGCAATGGAAAGACTTTGTAATCTCAGATTTTTTACTTCTTGGATATAAACATTTGTCAGTCGTTCTTATTTCTTATTCATTATTCCTTATATGCAAAATCTCAAGTTGTTCTATTTGTTCTTTTATCTCTTCAATATATTTATAAAAAATTTTTTGGACTACAATTGCTGTGATTTTGTTTATTCTATGTAGCTCATCTGAAAATAATCTGAAAATCATACGTATGATGTGAAAAAAGCTTATAAACTTCATTAGTTTCCGAGTAATTACGGAAAAAACAAACAAAACAACAACTAAACAAACATAGTTTTCAATTTCCATATTAGTAAGGATATATGATTTCTGAAATAATATTTTGTCAACATATGGGGCATTCCTTGTGGAATTTTCATCTAAATGAAAAAAAATGGTGAAGTAATTTTTTTCGGTTACCGCAGCCGCAAATTACTTTTTGCTGTTTGTGGATGCTGGGCATCTTAATTTTGGTCTGAAGATAAATATGCAAGAGCAAACTGTTTCACTTGCAGAGATTGATAATGTAGAACGCTTTATGCCTTCTAACAGCCTTCCACACTTGGCGACGCTGTGAGCAGTCGTCTGACAGCTCCTGTCATAATTCATCTTTGAGACTTCGTCGTCAAAGTCGTCGGAACCGAGAAAATCAGGTCACCTAACCAATGCAAACAGGCGTCGAGTAGATCCATCAAACTAGAACCTTATAACTGCACGCTAGCGAATACCACAACGAAATCTGAAGCTTCACCTCTTAGCTTGCCCAATGGATGCCGATGCAAACTCGATCTCATTTTTCCTTCAATCGATGCGTGTTGAAAACAAAAGTCAATTCGCTTCAATGAGAGACGACATCAAGGCACCTTGCAGGCACCTTGCAGGAATTTGATGAACTCCGAGCTGGATTAAATCGGAAGTTTACCGATCTTGACGCGATGAGTGCCAAAGTGTCTAAAGTCAAAGAGGACTTCTCTGAATCTTTGAGGGCGAACGACCAGATACTACAACTAAAGTAACAGGATGACTCGCAGAAGGCTCCAATTCGCAACCTTTGGTCATACCGCAAGATGTTCAAAAAACGGGATTGGGAATCTCGTAAATAGAACTTGATTATTTAAGGCAAGCGTTTTTTTCCCCAGGACACGCTCATCTAGGTAAATGCCGTTTTTAACTCTGTTTTCGCACTAGATGACGCCGCCACCTTTCTCAACAAGTCTAATCATGTCCATCGTCACAGTTCGGTCATGAGAAATAAAACAAGATATTCTTCGCCGGAAAAAATCAGCATTAGAGGACATCGACATTTTCATACAGCCTGATCTCTGTTCCGATGACCAACAAATTTGCCAAAAGCTGCACTTACGTGCCAAACGTTAACGCTCCCTAAGTAAGAAAATCAAGTTTCAGATGGCCTGGAAAACCATGAATTTCTGCTTCCCGTCGATGCTCAGGTGATAGACATCTGTGAGACTTGGGTCTCAAGCTAAATCATATCCTTTCCACTTCTTTGAACAAGTTGCGAGTTTGTATATGCCGAGGCAATTGGAAAGAGTAGTCTAGGTCGAGCATCCAGTGGTCTTTTCCTGAGGTTGAACTTGTCAAATAAATTTACTGTGATAGACTCCACATATCTGTGGATTTTTGTAAATGTATAGTACGAAGATTTTAAATTCAGACTGGGCACGAACTATGTCACAATAGGTCATGAACTCGCTTACGTTTTGGAATTATTACAACTCTCTTTTGATAAAATAAACGAAAATGTTCCTGATAAAATGATGTTAATGAGTGATTTTAATTCAAGGATCGTAAATCTTTTTGTGGTTGAAGAATTTTTGCTTGCAAGAACTAATCTAATACCGAAACGCAACTCTTTTGACAAGGTTGCATATAATTTATTGTTTCTTTCCTCCTAAAATGGCTCTGTTCATGATAAATATAACATGGTAATTACGATGATAAGATCAGTTGCAAATAAATTATCAATAATGTAAAGTATTCACACTTCACGTAACGATACATTCAGAAATCCTAGAATACATCGACACAATAACTGTTGCACGTAATTGTAGAATATTGTAATGTCAAAAACCCCACTATCAATTTAGAAAAACTCAAATTGTAAATTTCCGCCGTGGCGGCAGGTCTGCTAGCGAGCATTTTCATATTGGTGATCAAGAACTGTTCGTAGTGAGAGAATACTGCTACTTGGGCAAAACTTTTGTCAGTCCCTCGTTAGGTTCTACATGCGCAGGTAGAGCAATTGTTCAAGCGCGTCGGGCCACTCGAGTTACTTTGAATACTTCATTCGCTAGTGAAAATGACTCATTGGAAGCCAAATCAATCTTTTCGACAGTGGTATATCCGCAACCTTATTATTTCCTCTCACATCTTGGGCCTTCGATATGTAAAGTGCCTTGAGGCAGTACAGAGTGTTTTTTTTCAAAAAACTGCTCTTTTTTCCTCCCTGCACTTTGAACGCTGCAATTCATACCATATAGTCTGCACAGTAAAGCATAAAGTCTCGCAGCTGATAAAAACCATCATCAGTGCCTGCAACGCATTAATGACCAAACAATCAAACAGTAACCGTAGCAAACTTGCCTAATTGTGGAACGGGGAGATCGCCAAACTTCGCAGAAACTGTCTTCGCTCTAGAAGAAGAGCACAACGTGCAAGCAGTAGCGCAACATTCAACCACTCTGAGGGCAATACACATGGGCTTGGTGAACCTTCAGCAAAGCCGTAAAGGCTAGTAAGCAACATAGCTGGAAAGAGCTGTGCAAGAAAGTTGACCATGACCCATGGGGGAGATTCTATTGAATAGTCATGGCCCGGTTGAAGAGTCAGGGTTCAGCGTCGCCATCTTTCCAAGAGTTCCTTGACAAGATCAAAACGGCCCTGTTTCCACAATAACGGGAAACATCCTCCACGATCAGCCCACTCAAAGATCTCGTAGTGCGTTCAATTACGAGTGAAGAACTGCTGGCGACGCGAATGGTAGGGAATTCCAAGGAACCAGGCCCTGACGGAATACCGAATGTAGCTCTCAAAACAGCTATCAGAGCGCGTAGACATCTTTCTTGAAACATGCGATGCCTGCCTCACAGAAGGAAAGTTCCCTAGACTGCTGGAAAAAGCAACACCTAATTCTTCTGACCAAGGGCGACAAACCACCAAACGAGCCCTCATCCTATCGTCCAATCTGCCTGTTGGACAAAGCAGGCAATGTGCTCGAGAAGATCATCTGTGGCAAACTTGAAGTATTTAGTGAGGGCAACCAAGGCCTCTCTGAAAAAGAGGTCGATCTAATAAAATGCGGATAAAATTTCAACAAATTAACAAGTTTTAATTTTTCAAAAAATAATAATTTACGAAGTTCAGAAATGCCAGATAATCAGTTCGAAAGAAAAGCAAGGGGGTAAGAACCCGTAAATAAAAATTAAGACGCGCCTAAGGGCTAATATCTTAGTCGATCTTAGTTGATGATTAGTAGAAATGATCAAATCTTCCGATAAGGACTGATCTTCACCGATAGTGATGTTCAAGTAGACAGATGGTAAACTTAGGTTTTGTTTACCGAGAAGTCATTAAAGTCTTAAAAAAGAATGCCTATCCTTCGCCAAGAATAAATGGGATCTTTATATATTCTTTATATCCTTTGCCAAGAATAGATGGGACCGGTTACGCAAGGCTCGTTATATCACGACACTAGTCGAGCCTTTTTTCAGATTCCGATGGAAGAGAATAGCAAGCCAATCACTGCGTTCGCTGTCATGGGGTTAGGATTTATTCAGTTCCGTAGGATGTCATTCGGCTTAACTGGGGCGCCAGCTACGTTTCAACGGTTTATCGATAAATGAATTTCATCAAAAATGAACCTGTTTGTATTCTGTTATCTGGATAATATAATTATAGTTACTGAAACTTTTGCCGATCACATGTATTGGTTACAGAGGGTATTGAGGGTTTTACGCGAGGCCACTCTCACTATCAACCGAGAAAAAAGCCATTTTGGTAGTTCCACGGTAAAAAATTTAGGCTTCATTGTCGATTCAGAGGGTATTCACATCGATCCAAAGAAGGTTGCACCCATCTAAAATTATCCCGAGCTGAGGTCGACTAGACAGGTGCAATCGTGCGGAACCTGTCCACAGATGCTAAACCGATATCTCGGCTATTAAAGTCCGACATTCCGTGGGAGTGGTCGTCAGAAAAAGAGGCGGCTTTTTTCTGAATCAAACAGCAGCTCCCGTTGTTATTGTATCCTGATTTCTCAATCGCTTCCGTCCTGCAGACTAACGTCAGTAAAATAAGGTTGGAGCAGTCTTAACCCAGAGCCCGGATGGAGAGGAAAAGGTGATCGTATACGCGAGCCAGACCTTAATCACTGCAGAACAGAAGTAGTCACAGACAGAACGGGAATGTCTGGCCGTTTCACGAACAGTTTGAATTGGCTATTCGAGCTCATAGAGCCAAATGGACGGCTAGCCCACTAGATTGTAGAACTACAAGGGTACGACTTCGACATCACCCGGAGAAAGAACATCTTGGTTAGAGTGCCGGCAGCACTGGCAGGGGCAAAAACCTGTACAGAAGAACTGGCAAGTTTGGAGACAAAAAGCGAGATCTTTCGAGACACCCATGATACTTGGTATTTATCCTGGAGAGACAAGGTAGAAAAATATCCGGAAAGAAATCCCAATTCGATGTTGGCCGATGGATGGTTATACCATCAAAGACTCAACCCTCTGCTAGAAAAACTGATGCCAGATCTGAATGCCTAGAAGTTAGTCGTACCGGTCGAACATCGGATCTTGCAAGAGAACCATGCCGTGCCGCAAGCAGTCCACTTGGGCATAGAAAAAACCTGCCATCGAATCATGAAAAGCTACTTTTGGCCGAACTTGGTTCGAGAAGTGGCTCTATTCGTCAAGAGATGTCATGTGTGCCAGATTATCAAATCCAACCAGAAAGGACCGACAGGATTAATGAATTGGTCTTCAAATAAACCCTGGACCACGGCAGCTGCCGACATTATAGGGCCACTGCAGGGAAGGATTCTCGTATGTTCTCGGGATCCAAGATTTCCACACTGTTGGGGATGCGACTAAGTGGCGTCCTCTGACAGCTATGTTTTGTTAAGCCAGTGACGTGTTTTCATACACCGCTGTGTTCGGAGAAAATAGCAAGCGTTGTTATAGACTCTGATGGGTGCGCTACTGAAACGAATTCAAAACTCCCGCGAAAATTGTTTAAGATGCGCGCCACCTGCCGTGAGGTGTGAAAAGAGCAATCTAAATTATTTGAATTCACGTGGGGGTGATGGCAGCGCCACCTGGTGTCTTCTGAAGATGAGAGTTGCAGCGCAGAGTGGCGTGGGGATGACCGATTTGTATTTTCGCGGGCTAAGTTGTTGGCGCCGCTTGGTGTCCGGTGCGTGCTTAGTGTCAAGCGTTGTGATTTTGACGCACGCTGTATGGATTTGACGCACCCTCTATGCGCGGTGCGTGCGCCTTTGTTTGGATGGTCGGGTAAACAAGGATGCGAACTTGTAAGGTTCGTGATATCCTTTCTCTCACTCTACTTGTCATGAGGCAGAGAGAGAGGGCAAGCTCGTCGGTTTTTGGTCCGTTTCGGACGCTAGCCGACAGGGATGATCACCACGTGTGGTGATGGGAATGAACAACCTCGTCTCGAGGTGTTCATCCCCATCACAGGCTGTTCACAGGCTGGTGTCGAGGGGTTGATCACAGGTACTATGATCGCCTGCAATGAGTGCAGGTGAGAGCGAGAACACGTTACGTGATTGCTCTCGAGCGGGACAGTCGACTCGTTACGAGTGACTGGGGAGCTAGCGTATATTCGCGTTTCGCGAATGCTCGTGGCAGGGAATAACCAACTCGTTACGAGTGGTGCGATGTGAGCGCTGTGGCTCACGAAAGAACACTGAGCTATGCAGCTCGCAAAATGCTTTTAGGTGACTCGTTTTGAGTGCTTAGGCGTAGTCTTCGTTTCGAACACGTGTGTTGAAATGCCTCCGAGCAGGCTTATTTAATCTCACCATTATGCGGTTGATTTGCGAGAAAGAAAAAAATGGCAATTATCAATATGCCATCTGGCGGTGTGGGCTTAGGTATGTGTCGGCATAATCGACGCCCGTACGATGCTGCCGCTCGCGCTCGACGTATGAATCACGTCACGTGGTGGCGCTAAGCAGGCGAAATTTAAATGCTGTCAAAATCCCAAACACACACCAATCTACAATTCTCAAGCGAATCCCGTGGAATAGGTTAATCGCGTTAAAAAGATCATCATAGCGGCTTTTGTACACGAGAATCATCGTGAATGAGATCGACACCTACGGGTATTCCGATTTGCCTATAATACGGCATATCACATCAGCTTTCAGGCTACACCAGTTTTCCTCAACCTGGGGAGATAGGTGAACCCGGGGAATAGCATACGAGCGGATGTCGAGAGAGAAGGTGAGATGCTAAATCTCGACACATGGGATTGGAGAGAACGGATACAGAAAATTAATAGTTTGCGTAAACTCATTATGTCCAATATGAGGGACGCGTACGATCGGCAGGGAATCTCGGATTGTATGGATATTCTCTTGTAATGTTTATGGGATATCTGATCTAAATAGCCATCAAGTCAATATGGTTGATTGATGATTTCAAACCATTTGTTCACAGTTCATGACTGAACTATTGATATTTGCAGAAAATGAGTCTTGACAGATGGTCAGTTGAGTAGTGGTACCGTCGATGGGAAACGGAGATGGAGCTGCAGGGGGTTTCACGAACGGAGTGATACCGAGATGTCATCAGGTACATACCCGGCGCCGGCTTAACCCGAGTATCACCGGCACAAGTTCTGCACGACCAGCCATACGAGAACCAGTTTCTGCACCAGCTCTGGCCCTACCAGTCGTACCAGAACCGGCCTTGGAAAAACCAGCCAAACCGGAACCAGCCGAACCAGAACCGGCCGAATTTCAAGCGGCTGGGCCTTATGAACCAGCGATTGAGCCAGCAAATAATAATTGCTGAAAGTGCGGCGGTGCGCACTTACTCCGAGAGTACCCGAGAAGGCACGAGCCAGGGCCGATTTTCTGTTATCTCTGTAGGATCAATGGGGTGAGAATCACCAAATTTGGTGATTTTCCCAGCCCCAAGTGTGGTCCAAGATTCCGGGCTGGCTACCGTCTGAACGCCAAGGCTCGGCTGGACGAACTCTCCCGACAGGAGGCTGAACGGCAGGAAGCCAAACGACGCCCACGCACTCAAATTCGACCAGCATGTGTGTGAAAGAGCGTTTGGTCTACCCCGACCAGGACGATCGTCAACCATTCCGCTGGTCCAAACAAAAGTCCTTTACTTGATTTTTTCTAGAATTTTTTTCATCTTTTTGAGAAATGAGTGCCTGTTTGTTTTTGTTTTTTCTTTGTTTTTTGCTATTACTGAGATTAAGTCATGAGCTAAAAGAGGGCAGCAGAATTGGGTCACTTTCGCGTGGAGAGATGCTGTTGCCCTACTACGTAGCAATAGGTTACTAATAAGTGTTGACCTGACTAATAGATCATTTATCGGTATAAGTTTCATGTTTATTGTATTGTATTGTGAGTAAGTTAGGCATCAGGACATCTAAAGTGTTATTTTAATTTATGTCGAGTAATTTTTTTATACAATGATAAGAGTAAAATTTCGTTCAGTACGGTAAAGTTTTGATGGTTCATAATAATGAATTGTACAGAAATTTAAAAAACCTTGAAGAAGTTCGTCGCAGAAGGGTTCTGCAAGGGTAGTTAAAAGAGTCCAAAAAAAATTGTTTCAAAAATGAAGTATAGTGAGATTTTATAGATTGGTCATGAAAATAGCATCAAGAAATAAGTTACTGGTTCCTACGGTTGCGGATTGCAAAAGTTTGGAATGAATTAACAGGTTTTTAATTTCAGGTTTTGGTAATTTTTTTGCGTAAAATTCAATCTCAAGGGTTGGCATGTAACGCTGCCGCGGCGCGTCGAAAATGTCGCGGAATGTTTGCTCTGGATGAGGGTGCGGCGGAAGCGACGATGTAGAAAAAATTTTCAATGTAGATAACAATTTTTTAAAAATTCTAAGTACTAGTATGTATTTAATAAATCAAAGTTATTGGTTTAAGTATCGAGAAATTTTTTTCTGAGCTGAAGCGCTCCTGATATATGATCAACAAAGTTTTTAATAAGATGCGCTCAGAATGTATTAAGAGGATAGTCACTGTAGATTGTTCAAAAAATCGATTTATTATTATCTGGCTTAAAATGTCCCTTAGAATGTCTATTTTCAGAAAAACATCGTTCGAAGGTTTACAGAAACTTATTTTTCGGTTGATCAAGCGATTGAGCGAGCGCATTCAGAGAGCTTCTAAGCGCACTCAGAGCACGCTCGATGGTAAACAATGGAAAATTGACGTCTTCCGTATCTTCAGTAACCGTATCATCTGTTTTAAACACGTGCTCGTTTTTGATGACGACTTCTTCTGGTGGAAAATAAACCCCTAATTAGTGAACTAAATGTTGGAGCAAACGATATTCAGTATCTAACGATTGGAATAGATTTTGCACACACTGTAGCATTTCCCGGTAAGCTTGGACATGAGTCAAGTCTGGATGACTAAGCCACTCACAAATCCTGTGGGCCGACACTCTGCTTTAGGATTGCGCAAGTAATTGAGAATTCATGGTATATATTTGTAATCAAATTGTTAACAATCAACCTAGAACCAAGCTTTGTACTTTTTGATTCACTAGAATGACTTCTATCACTTTTTTCTTATTAAAAAAACTAAAAATGCTTATCTAATAAGTCTTTGATTCATATCGCAATTTTCACAAAATGACGTTGATTTGTATTAATCTTTATTTCATATATCTAATAGAAAACTTATAAACGATCAGCGTATTGTAATTTGTAATTCCTTCTCAAAGAAAGTTAAAGCTTTGCTGGTCGCTGTTAAAATTTCATCGCTGCGAGAGTCGAGGTGAAAACAGGCCTTTTGACGAAGCATCCAGACTTGTTGAGTTGCTTTGTGGAACATGAAGCCTTGGCCCAGAGCTATTTTTATCGTCAAACTGCGTGCATCAAGTAACGAATCACATACGTAGTTGACCTGATCTATTACTATAAAGAACGCATCACAGTTGTCTATGGAGCCGGCAAAAACCAAGTAAGGGAACGGTTTTTGGTGTGCAGAGCTGTACAGTTCGCGTTTGGTAGCAATTATACCCTGAAGGTCGTTGGGTTCCTGAAAAAATTTAATAATTTTTAATAAGTTAGAAAACTTAAAACTTCACATTTTTCTTGTCTGAAAGTTGTGAATATGAAATTATTCCTATCATTATTATGACTTACGTCAACGTGTACTATAAGGTCGTTACGTTTGGCGGTGATTGCATCCTCTGATTCTTGCTTCTTTTTTGAAGCACGCTGTTTTCCAGTTGCAGACAAAGTTGGTGCTTTCAAAGCATGAGGTAAAATCATTAATAGCAAAGATCCTTTTTTATCTGGAAAAAAAAGTTTTCAAACTTTTTTCCCATTAAAAAATGCAATGATTTTTATGTCACTGAAAATTATCCCACCATCTAAAATTGTTTTCAACTTTTTAAGAAAGTGAGATGCCTTATCTGGTAATCGCTTGGTCAATACATATTTTTCCTAAGCTTTCAAAAACGAAGACGATTCTTCTTTAACATCCTTGTGACCAGGAAACTTGTTCGCGAAATCATTGATGATTTGAAACAATAATTAAAATTTATATAAATGTTCGAAAGTTATGCAGAAAAAAAATTCCGAGTAGTCCGAAACATTCTAAATATACTTAGCAATTCAGATCCAAGTTGCTCTTTCAGGCAAGGAAATTGAGTGAATTGCCAAGTGCCACCATCATCTTTGACTTTTGATGCTTCGCGTCTCGGTAAATACGTGTGTTCCCAAGCTGTCTTTGTGTTCTCCCAATCGTCAACCGGCTCTCTGAAAAGTCGCAAAGCGTCATCAGTGTCACCAATATCTAAAAAAAATTGAAACTTAAATCAATAAGAATCAAATCACCAAAAAAATTTGAGATAAATAATAAAAAATTTGAGAATTAAACTTTCAGCGTAATCACCAATCCATGCTACGTCGTCAATTTTTTTTATCTACCCTGGAAACAAAAAGTTTTGTAACCTTCAACAGTTTTCGAGTGTAATTGATTTGCTAAACGAATGCCCCAGTAGGTGCTATGTCGCCCTCGCCAGGTGAATAAAATGTTGAAGATCGTTCACCGAATAGGTCACTGGCTTCATTCGCGAGGTCAATCAAAACGTGTTTTGGAATTCTGTAATTGAAAAAACTGTTTAAATTCCCAATTCCAATATCAATGGAATAAATACCTAATTAGTCTAAAAAACATAATAATACATAATAATAATATGTATCTGTTAAGAAATTTCCTTACTCGAAGGATCTAAGTAGATTGTCTTTGTTAATTTTTATCTTTTTTAAAATAATGTCGGTTTCTCTTCCAATTATTAACTCGACGAGTGAAAATAATACAGATTCACTCAAATTTTTGAACGCGTCATAATAACTTAAAATATAACTTCCTGCGAAAGAATCATGCCAAGTCTTTTAGCGGAGCTTGTTCGGGAATCAATTTTGCAGTTTCAATTTTCAAAACAGTTTTGCAGCTGTGACAGATGATTTCGATTTCATCAGAAATCAAATCAGTTGTTAAACTCGACGACGCCACAAACATAACTAAGAACACACAACAATACATAAAATGCAAACCAATGTAAAAAACAATTAATGCAAATTGAAAATAGGTTATGTTCAAAGTTTTAATTTTTGAAACACAAGAAAAATTGTCATCATGTACAAAACATCTTTTTCACGCTACGGGAAACAGATCAACTTCAGTTTATAATGTTCAACTTTATTTTGTTTGTAATTCAACAATTCGTGGTACGCATGGACAAAATACATGGACACAATAAATTCAACCGAATATCCAATCGATTGATCACGTTTGGTTTTAATTTCTGATCGGCAAATCACAGCACGTCATTGAAGAGTTGGCACTAGCACGAGCACTAGCACTAAGAACCCATGTGACGTCCAGTTGGCACAACAAGTGACGACATTACCGACTATTAATGTGGCGCACGTCACTGATTGATGTGATATACATCACTGAGTAGTGCGACCGCATCACTGAGTGATGCGAGCAAAAAGATGTAATTCACATCACTGAGAGATGCGAGAACATCACTGACAGATGCGAATACATCATTGGCTACCGTGCTTAACCAAAATTTCCATCCACAAAAGAGTCATTCATTGAGATGAATGACTCATTTTTTTAAAGGCGCACGTGACCTTCGCGCGCCTTTAAAAACTGTCGACTGACATTGCCGTTAATGCCAACGGCCCGATAACCTGCCCTTTTGCCCGCCCCCCGTACAGACCTAGATTTCGCCCTTTTTACCGCCCCCAAATGCCCTCAGTTTTGCCCCTCACCCTCGCGAATGCCGCTGCCGAGCACCGCGACTGAAGTGAGCAGCCCCGAGAACTTGCCGACGGAGACGAGCCCCGGAGACAAGGAGTGAGAGCGAGCGAGCCGCGCCGTCCACTGCCACTCAACGCCTCCCGTACGGGGGACTGATCGAACGACTTTAGAGAAATCTTCAGGGAGTAGCGCCCCTGCGGACCCGGAGCCGGGTTCGAAGGGAATCTCAAATCCTAGAGGAGATAGTGGTACTCCTCCGGCAAAAGGAAGCCTTGCCAATTGAATGTGATTTGGGCACACTCGGTCGTGTAAAGGAAGGCACACACGACCTTGAATTAATCTTCGCATTGCTTATAACTACTGCTCGAAAGAAAATGGTTTGACCGATAGGCCAGATGATCAATATCCAACCACCTCGAGCAGGAAAACGGAGATGTTAGAATGTGTAAGCAAGGGCCGACGGTTTAGACGG
>JAPYZS010000969.1:0-23648 GCA_030522925.1 Trissolcus japonicus | reverse complement strand
GCCCAATGCGTAAAATACGCAAAAACATAAAGTGTGTTTAATTGAGATTTCATTCGGCGCAACTGCGTAAAAAAATTTTCGGCGCAAATGCATAAAAAATTTTCGGCGCAATTGCATGAAAAAAAATTTCGGCGCAATTGCTACTGAACGACATTCTTTTATCAGTTTTTAAAGGATCAGCGTAACTGAGTACGCCCCAAATCAAAATTCTATCTATTAATTTGTTGTAATAAATTGGATTTCAATCGAGCAGTTTTGAATCGCTTTGATGTTTATATAAATACTTTAATACTTTGTCATTTACTAGGTAAGTTTTAAGGAATTTATTTCTTAATTAATCTTAACCACAACTATGATTTTGTAGAATTAAATTTTCGACAAGATTGCCTATCGAGTTACAACATCTGATACACTTAACATAGAGTGTGTAACGTAATCGAATAACGTGCGATTAAGAACAGGTTTGATTAAATCGACTGATTCCGATGCACACGTGCGAATCTCGGTTTCGAGGAGCGCGTGAGAATTGCAGACAGATGCGTCATTTCCATGTGGAGAAATTCGTACGAGTGCGAACGCGCTATGGGACAAATAAGCTCACATAAAGATGGCTCCTGGGGTCGTGTAGAGGGTGAGGCCCAAAGGGCCGATCGTAACGATCGAACGGACCCTTCTTGCAACTGAGAAAGTGCGTGCTCTGAGCGTACAAAGAAAGGAAAAAAGAAACGTGAGCTCAAGCTGCACAGTCGTGGTATTGATCGACTTCTGGGCACTGCACGACTTGAAAAAAAAATCGTTTTTTTTTAAACATTAACGAAGCGGCGTTTGTGACTCATAATTGGTACCGTTTTGGAGAAACGACACCGCCAATCTGAAGCCATTTTTCAACCCCTTTATGAAACAAACTTTGTGCAACAAAACGAAATGGTAAAACGTCTCGTGGAAGTTCCAAATTTAATTGTATCTTGAAAATGCAAATGTGAGTCGACGAGAAAAATAAATTAAGACATTCCATTGAGGTGTGAACAAGGAAAAAGCCATTTCAAGAAACATCCTAACAACCCCCGCAACTCTCATTAAGCTCTGTTTATAGGCGCTTGTTTTTACAATTTTTAGCGCGGTAATGGGTTTTTAAATTTTATTAAAAGAAAGAGAAGTTTCAATATCTCAAAAAGTTTAGACAATAGTAAGTATTTCCCCCATTATAATTTTAATGCTTTTATTAATAAAGAATAAAAATGTTTAATTCAAAAGGAAGGTTCCAACTTTTTAATTCTTCATATCATAGGTTGAACTAATTAATATCCTGAGATTTATTTGCAGTAAGTGCATTACTGCTACTTTATGCTAACTGAATTGGTGCAAGAAATTGCATCGATTATTCATACTTGAAACTATATTCGCACAACAAACAACATTTTTTCATAAAACCAAGATGATTAAATATGGAGATTGAATTAAATTCAAATTGTGGAGATATTTTGATAATTTATATTACCAAATTGAATCACTGGGTTTGAATTATTCTAATTTAAAGTTATAAGTACAATGACGAAATGATGTAGTCATTAGTAGGAATTACGAGTTCCATTCAGCAGTTCGCTATACTTTGAACTAATGAAATTAATGTGATAAATACGTTGAGTTCGTTTTGAAACAAATCAACACTCCTCATAAAAGCCATTATTACATTTGATTATTTGCCCCTTTAAAAGCTCTTCAACTGCCACCCGTATGGTAGCTTCCAGTGTCGGCGAAATTTGTCTAATCGTTTTCCTCTTTCGAGTGATTCATACCAATTGTCTTTTTATCAGAAAATCAATTCTCATTGAATGCAAGTAGAACGTTAGTCTGTCGACACCCTTGCATGCGTAGTCAGTTCTAGAAACTATACAATTTGTACACATTAAAAGTATTAGGAATGAAATAGAATTCAAAAATTTTTTTTTCAAATTTCAATTTATTTAATCATGATAAATTTTTTGAACTTATTATTTCTTAAAAATTCATTAAAATCTTGTGAGTTTAACTTTCGAAAAAGCATCTTGAATAAAAAATAACATAAGGTGCGCATGATGGATGATTGGGAGATGCTAGTCCAAACGTACTGCAACAACGTACTCTTCACATGTAAATGGCTGAGGATAATAAAGATTCGGCTCACGCGCACGTGTCTCAAGACAGAAGACGTAAACAAGAAGATCCGGATCAAGGGGAGAATCAGCAACGGTCCATGAGAAATAGTTAACGGCTATACGGAACCTCGTATTTCTAGGTCTACTGGCGAAAAATGCATACAGCCACAACTGCAAGACTGCACGGATGATTTATGAAAATATCTATCATGCGCATATGGAAACAAAAGGATAACTTTTTTGAACAGTGTTTGGCCAACATTTCTTTACAATAAATCAGTGTAATCGAAAAACTTTTGAGTTGTAGAAAAATGGTAGAAGCAAAATGGCAAACATGTGCGGCTCAAGTATGAAGGCCATTAATTATAACTTCTGATTTGCTTTATTCAAAAAGCTTATTCGCAGAGATCTCAGAGCCTTTTTTGACATAAAATGCTAATTACACTGACATATAATGAAAATTCGTTAAGTTGAAATTATGAATGAAACGTTTTATCTTGTTGATTTTAATAAAACCAAAATATAAAATAAAATCTTTTGCTGGTTATTTGAAATTGCATCATAAGAGGAAACGTCAACTATTAATCACAATGATTATTTCTAAATTACTGGAACCATTTGAATTAACGATCCATTAAAAGTAAAATAGAAAATAAAGTATTGATACAACCTGCTCGAGAGATAAAATATGTCAAAGTCGTGTGACATTTTGGGGTTCGAGATTGAAATGACGATTATTTTAAAATCACAGTTTCCCTGGTGTGTGGGAAAATACCGTCAGTCCGCAGCTTACGTAACAGATTTTTTCACTCCCTGCTAGTTTTTCACATTTTTATAGTGCTTAGGGGGGAAATTTCATTCAACTGTTTTTTCTGTTGCAATGTAAAGTTTATTTTCCATGAAAAAACCCGCCCTCGTGACGTATCATTTTTGTCGTGAATGAATGACAAAAAATCACACGTACATATTATAAACATGCATACATTCTACGTATTCTGAATACATTCTGAAGTGCTTAATGTGAATTTTTCTTTGTTCTGTTATTCGTAATGGACAAAAAATATCCGTAAACATTTTTCGCGATAAAAGAACAAAAATTGTCATACACATTGTTTCTACTCATTGTCACAATTTTTCATTCAATGATATACATTTAAAAAAAACTCAATGGTCATCCACACATATCACAGATCAATAACAAAATTCTTTTACGGAAAAAATAAGTGTCTTATTAGTGTCTTAATATAATGCACTAGTATAAGTGTCTTTTATAGTTAAAACGTTTTATTTTAAGACACTTCATGTATCTTTTAAACGAAAGTTTCTTAAAACAAAACACTTATTTTTGCAGTGATTTTCGCAATTTACATTACCTTTTTCGAACATTATCATACCATACGGATATGAAATGTTTTATGAAAAAAATTCCTCCGCATATCTATGAAAAATTTGAAATCCTTTTCAAATTAATTAATTTTGAATTAAATTATTAATTAATTCTCTTAATTTCTCACATCAATTAGTAACAATTAGTAACAAGTTAGAGAAAACAATTATAATATAAAATAATCGAAAAATCAACAATCACAGATATAATTCAATCAAAAACTACTGAAATTCCAATAAAAAATACCTTATTTTCGACTCATGTTTCTACGAAGATATTCATCAAAACCTTTAATTCCTAATTAAACCCTTAGTAGTTTAAAACATCATTTATATCTTCCAATCACCAATAAAGTGCCATGATAGAAATCGCTATCTCCGTGCTTTCTGAAATATCGTATATGTTTTATCGGAGACACAGAACTTGCGGCAAAGATCAGACAAAGACTTCTCGTCACCTGGTTGTGGTTCCCAAGGGTAGTTTTACCCTCAAATACGATAAAACAACATCTTCCTGACAAACTTCCCCACTCTCAGTGACGGTATACGAAAGAAACGGAAGGATCTGAGAAAGAAGGAAAACAGGTAACTGTCGAACCGGTGTACGTCTTAACGTGTTGTTTCGGTAGCGAGGGACTCCCCTGTTCTGGATTGAAAGACCGTTCCCTTAACCCCGCATTGTGACGGATATTTTCCCAGGGCCGAAGGTCCCTAAGCGAAGGGTCCGGCTTGCTATATAAGGCCCGGCCGGCCACGATCTAAGCACAGTCGCTTCCGAACATCGGTAGAACAAGCATCGAAAGCCTCGGCGATCCCGGCTCCGGCAGGTCCGGTCCGGGTCGCCATCCTTTCGTCTACGGCTCGTCCACCTAAGTCGAGACATCGAAGGAAACAACATACCAGTGAAAATTACGTCTACAAAAGTGTATAACTAACAACAAGTGCCGCTGTTTGTCTGTCGCAGATACGAGTCATCATTTGAGAAACCGGTGAGTACCGTTTCGGCTCTGGTTCGGCCAAACACGGTCTTGGTGCTTTGATAGACTACTCTAAATTCATTCGGGTTCGGCCGTAAAGTACCAGGACATTCATTCCCACCTGACCGAAATCGAAAACAAAAGATAAAAAAGTATCTGTCATTGATCGCAAAATATTTAATAGTAATCGCGACAAGAGTTAGACCTTTCGGGAAAAGTACACTTCGGGTCTGGTCCATTATTGACACTAAGAATTTCATGTGCTCCGGGTACTTGACAATATAGATCTTTTTGTTGATCAAATTTGACAAATCAAATGCAACATGTGCGTTCTAATATCACCCGTAAGTGTATCTCTGAAACAACTTGTATGCTCTGAAATTCACAGACAAATTGAAGTGTGGGACTGAATGGCGTGGTCGTGTATCGAAAATTCGTACTCATGATGTACAATTGTTAGGCACTACTCTATCCGGGCACTAAGATCCAGTCTAAATTATTTTTCTAAATTTTGTTTTATTTTTTTGGTAATTATTTAATAGTTCATGTAAATTCCGTTGTAATATATATTTTCGAACCTTTAACTTTTGCCTGTTTTGATAAAATTTTTCTGTCACTATTCTGTCTCTGTCCTGTGTAAAACATCGTCGTCTTCAAAATTGTGTTAAAAGTTTGTTATGACGTGCCTTTAAGAACATAGTCTGATCGAAATTGAATTGAAATCGATTAACAGTTGAGATCTGATTGAAAAATGAATGCACGAATATGTAGATTCGTAAGTTGATACTGTTCATAATAATAGAAATGATTTCGAATAGCAAAAGTTGATTAACAGTTTTGGTCTTGAACAGTGCTACTAACTCGTTTTCAGTAATAAAAAGAACTAAATTAGTAAATTTGTTTTAGAAATGCAATACAAAAACGAAACAGAAAAATATTGCATTGTTTGATTGCTAAAAGGTGCATCGAAATAATACCACACGACAATCATGAATTTATTCGATTCTTTTGAACTGAAAATATAATACGATAAATAAAAACGAAACAAAATTGAATTATTTTTATATAATTTTTTGAAGACCAAAAATCGAAATATCAAATAATGCAATTTTTTCGTGTTCTCGACCTAGCGTGAATGCAAATTCAAAATATTGGACTTCATCCAAATAGATATGCACGCTGCCTGTTTCGAAATTATTCGACATAATTCATCCCGTGTGTCTTGAAGCTGAAATGATATACGATTTGCTAAATTATTTTTCATATTACCACGATACCAATGTTCAATTCGATGTTTATGTAAATACATAACAAAAGTGACGCACATCTCCAAAAATGTTCCAGCAATATAATAAATCCTATGCACATGAAAATTTGTACATTAAAAATCCGTATAAATTTGACTGCATGATGATAAAATGATAAAATGATACAATCCAAAAAATAAAATATCGAAATACAAAAACAATAAAAAGTTTATTTAGATTTTCAAACGAACACAATCTGAATACAAAAATATAAAAATGCAAAACGAAAAAATGTTTATTTAGTTTTTGGCAAAAAATACAATCTGAAAACAAAAATATAAGAATACAAAACATAACCTAAATTGTAATCCTGTTTTGGAAAAGCACAGTCTGAAACAAAATTTAAAAATACAAAACAAACTGTTTATTTAGTTTTTGGAAAAAATACAATCTGAGGACGAAAATATAAAAATACAAAAAAAACATCATTTCCATTCATTTCTTAGAAAAAAACCCAATCTGAAAGGAAAAACGTAAAAATACAAAACAAATAAATATTTATTCAATTTTTGGCGAAAAAGTACAATCGTACAAAAATATAAATAATATAAAATAACATAAATAAAAATAACAAGAAACAAAATAAAATAAAAAAAAAACAAAGTTTATTTAGCTTTTTGAATCTGTAAATAAAAATATAAAAATACAAAACAAAACAAAATTTTATTTATTTTTTGGAAGAAAAATACAATCTGAAAACAAAAATACTAAAACGAACATGCGAAAACAAAAACGTGAAAACGAACATTAGAATAATCCAACACAAAAACAAAATGTTTATTTAGTTTTTGAAAGAAACTTGATGCTGCGATTCAACATCAAAAAAATGGAAAATATACACCAAAAATGGAAATATACATCAACAACAATTCAATATCATTTTTAAATTGAAAAAAAACACGTTCAGAAAAATAATCAAAAAATTTCTAACAATACATTCTCCACTACGCGAATCAAAAATTGCAGCATAAATTTTGTTATTGCGAACAAACAAAATTTATTTTGATATAAAAAAATTATTTGAGCTTTTCGGAACAATGAAATCACATTTTCAATAGAAGAACGAAACGCAAATCAAACAAGTCATGCCCGGAATTGTACTTGCAATCAAAATTGAATCTTTAATAAAGCTCTTTTTTTTTAAAGAAACATATTAATAAGTAAATAGAAAAAAAATATCCACAATTTCTTTGCAGGCCGAATCACAAACAATGTGCTTTTAATACTAGAAACCAATTCTAAATCACAAACGCAATAATTCAGATCCAAATCACATGAGCAATATTCTGGAAGCTCATGTGCGGAAGTCAATTTTCCAAATTCAAATTTAATATAAATTATACGGTTTTAGCAAAAGCAGATAAAAGTTATTTGAAACATATTTAGACCATAAATTGTGCGCAAAAGTGGGCAAATTCAGCATTTGATATGATTATTTCTTTCGGTTAAATTTTAAAAATGCATAACATGCACATTAAGCGCTCGAAATTTACCCAAATGTAATCTTGACATCTAAATTATATCAAACAAAACACGTGAAGAACAGTACAGAAATTAAAAAAATTTGTTGTTTAGAAATTTTATGCTCTTGATTGGTTCGACCGTAAAAAATTTTCTTAAATTATACTGCTTCATTCCGAATTACTAACGAACACACCAGAGATATAATTTTCGTGCTTCCATCAAAATTCAGGGTCAATAATCACTACGCCCATAATTTCGTAAATCCAAAAATGTCGTTTTCATTCAGCAAAATCAAGCACCACTCAATCACAACCGGAAATAATGCTCACAGTAAACAGATATTTCCGCTAGTTGATAATCTGAATGATCCAATGCAGCGAAACTGTTGTAAGATAAACTAAACGGACCGTGTCGATTATGAATTTGGCTTTTGAGTCACTTCCGCACGATAATCAACGTGCCGGGTGAAACAAGTGCTGTTTCCGTCGAGAGCACTTACGCCGGAAACTACTATGACTCTGCATTCATTCTCATGAAAACCGAATGGAAATTTATGCACCCTTCATCAGTGCCATTCAAAATAAACTTGTCATTTTAAGACGCAACAAGTATCGAAATTTAATTTCTTGTTCGCTGTATTGCAAATACCCTTTTTTTTTCTCATCGTTATTTGGGTATCGCACTATAATAGAATTTCAAAAAAGATCGAAAACTCAATTAACTGACGACAGAATTTTCGTACCGCACGTGAACGTTGTTTAGAATTTACTCAAATTCAACCGTCCGCTTGCTTCTGAACCTGGCATTTTATTAAGAACGATCAGAATATAAAAACATGCCCACGACAGTTTTTCGTTGCATTAAAACGTTCAAAACTCATTTTATACTGAAATTGGCCACGTCGACTGAAAATTCAAAAAGGAAAATTATTTAATTTCAGAATCAAACTTAACAAAATCAAACGGAAAGAAAATATCAGAATAGTAAACATTGACGAATTGCAAAATTGCTCGATAATGAATTTGAACAAACCTGATAAATTAATAACGATGAAATTGATATTTCTAACGATTATACCTACATTTACGGCAACTATGAAAACTAGAAGACGCCATTATATTGTCATTGACCGGTTCTGTTTGGCAAACGAGAAAAACCCCCGTTTTTATTTACATTGAAACAAAAACTGCACTCATATATTCATGATAGTACTTCAGCTCCTGGATCATTCATATTGTGTGAGCGCTTCTTTGTTCTAAATAATCATATTCGGAACGTATTATATCCTCATTTTCATTGATGAAAATATTCTTTGCCAAAGATCAATAATTTTATACATATTACAGAACAAATAGCACAGCACGGAATATAAATTGAATGCTTTATTTCATCAAAATATCAGTTTCGATTACAGCTTTCTGAAATAATTTTTATATCACATTTACACTACTACTACATTGATGTTTGTATGATCTATGAAAACTCCTGTTGAATATATAGATTTTTTTCGCAAAAATTACATTTCGTTAATTTGGTAATACATAAGATAATTCTTGGCGAAAATTATGTTTTCAATAGATGAATTACAATGTTCAAAAGAAACAAAAACAATAGCCATCTGGAATTTATTTTCAAAAAAAAAAAAAAAAAAATACTAAGACAACATATACACGAACACGAATAAAACGAATTTAAAATTTATATTTTAAATCTTGACCGGACTTGACCATGAAATGAAAATCAGATATTGTCGGAAATTCAAAATCAAGAAATTTGAGCCTATCTATATTTAAAAGCACATTGTTCAAAATTTACGAATAATCTGTTTGGATTTGCCACCAATCTCACTATGATTTAATACGTTTCTAATTTTATAAAAATTCACATGGATTCTAAACGTTATCTCCAAAATACATCAAACTGCAAATAATAGATGCAGAATAAATGTATACAATCAAAATTTTGTTTGAAATAATTCTGGTAATTTGGATTATAGTTGTTAGAAGAACTATCCTTTTGTCACAGTTTTGTCACAGTTCTTCAGAAACGCTAGATCCTCATTGACGGTATAACATATGCAAAAAACCAAAACGGAAAATACAAAACTGAAGAAAAATAGATATTCTGAGATGAGATTAAGTCGAGACACGCGAACGGAAATGTGACACTGTCTAAAACACATCATTCAGCACACAGATGAATTCAGCTCTCCGGAAATTTCATTTTTTCTAGAATAATATAACTTCAAAGACGACTGAGCACGAAGATTGAGTATAATTCTAAGGCAATAAGAAATGTCAATTAATTATGGAGCAAACGTGAAAAATTGAGCATCTAAAACATATTTCAAATTCGCATTCTGGTCAAATCCTATACAAATCACACTTGATCTTCACATACTATACAAACATTACTTTTGCCAACGCTATACAGCTGTGCGCGTCATGTCTCACTTGAAACAATGTCAATTTGTTTTTTGATACGATTTAGTACTAATTCAAATGACGACTGTGAAATATGTTTTGTAATTACAATTCCGTTAAAGTTAAAATCTAAATTATTCAAAATGTATTCTAATCAACTTTTCATACGCATTAAGGTTTAAATCTGTGCTTTATACACATGTTAAAGAATGTGTTTTTTCACTAGTAATATGTTTCTACATAATGGATGAAAAATGCATTAAAAAACGAATAAATTTCATTAAAAAACAGTGATTCTGATGTGACACTGACATTCAAATTTTCGGATTAATGTTGCTAAAGTCGCAACTTTAAAAAATGAAAATAATATATATTCTTTTATCAAATAGCAATGATGATCAAATAATTCGTTGTCGATTTTGCTATAACATCAAATTTCTCATTAAGTATAGCCCATGTTGGTTCATAAATTTTCTTGACAAAGAATTCCATGACAATCGAACTTAAGAGACATCAAATAGCTATTGAACTTACCGTAAATAAAAATGCCCGAAATACGAAATCTATTGGACAAAATGTAATGTCAGCAAAATTTTAATGATGAAAGACTGAACGTTGAAAAATGCGTCACTGAAATATCCGGTACTTGAATGACAAAAGCATGACCCTATGAGTTCATGACATTCAAGATATAAAACTGCATCGGTTGAAGCCCAGCCTCCTTATATAGTATTCGAAACCTCGAGTTTTGTCTTTTTTTATGTAGTTAAATCATGTAATTCGACCATTCGCATAACAATTCATTCCATCTACATTGCTCAGTACAATAGTATTAGTTGTGTATAGTTTGTTCTCAACTTCCTTTCTGTTAATGCCACAGCTCTTCATAAACCTCCACATTATTCATGCCCTTTTTTTGAATACTTTCTTCGTCTCTATTTCTCTTTCTCTCTAATTAGTATGCTTCGTAGCTAACGCTCACACCCTTCCAGGTCCTGCCAATTTGGAAGAATGAAGCAACATTTCAACGGGTTTGGAGGATCAACAGAAGCTACGAATTTATCGACCGAGTGGGATCAAAGAAGTCGAAGACGCATATCACTTAACATCCTAACACAATCCTCCGGTATCAAAGAAGAAAATTTTCATGCAGCGATGGAAGACAAGACTCTACGCTACTCTAAATTCTATATTATTCGGAAGGTATTCATCGAGTCATTTATATGGGTCCACTCATGCTACATGATATCTATGATATAGCTACTGGAAACTGAAAACAAAATATTAAAACACAAATTTTTTTACAAAGTGACAACGATTCGGACATGAACCAATATCACAGATATATCATCTTTCTTAAAGCAACATCAGTTATCGACATCTAGAGTATCAATCAAGGAAAACTCTTGTCGCTGAAATAGCATAAGGCACGAAATTGAAAATAATAGTCACAAATCATCGATTTACCGAGAAAATTGATTCATTGAAATTGAATGATTAATTTGAATTTGAAATCTAATGAAATACAAATCATTCGAAATGAAAGAAATCAGAATAGGCATTGCAATTTACATACGAAATAAATGAACAAAAGGCAAAATAACAGAAGGCGAATCTAATATCGTATGCTTTATTTGTCAATTAAACATCCTACGGAAAACGTCATAAACATTCGGTACAAAGCAAAATTGGCCTGCCAGCCAATTTCTGTGCTTGGAATGGAAAATTGATATCGCCTTCCATCTTTGTAATCCAGCGTTCATCGAAAAACAATACATCTCTACACCTGAACGTGATCTAATACTGAAATACGAAACTCAAATCAACTTTACATCAACTTCGGATCGTCGACTGAGTCAATTTATTAGATCAATAGTTATACGATATTCATTTCAAAGCTGTACTGAAGTCCTTGATTTTGTCAAGCATTATTAATAGGAACAAAAATGCAAAGTAACTGTGTATTTTCCATCTGATAAGTAACGTAAAGTCGAAATTTCATCTACTGTATTTGAGGAGGAAAAAATAGGCGAGTCTCACAAGAGATATTCAGCCCTCTGGTGAAAGGATCAAAATAAGATTTCGGAATCTGCGAATCATCTCACGTTCAACAAGTGAACCATTTTGGAATACAAATTCACACATCCAGTACTGGACCGTAAGTTATCGATTTCGACTTATGAACTTACGACTGTTGGAGATAAAGAGAGAACTGAAGCCGCGAGTACAAAGAAGAAGAAAATGATCAAAAATGGATGCTTGATTTGAAACTGACTTTCTTAAGGTAAACTATAGAAAATTTATGCATTCAATTGATTACCATTATTAACATGATGATTAAATAATAATTTATATTTTTTTTATATGATTTCAGATACATTTGATTAATACGACAATAATCATCATATTCATTGTTTGGTGCAGTATCCATGGAAAAGCTCCTACACCTTGACGAGCAACGTGAAAACAAAAGGCACACGCAAAATATTTTGGAACACGCGCAAGTAATAAATTGAAAATTAAAATTATGGTTCCGGCTCCAAGGAAGACGCCGAAGCCACAAAACTGGGCATTTTTACCTTTATTCATCGTAGGACCTTCTTCGTTCGAGAAGTACATCCAACGTGGGATGAACACAAAAAGTAATTCTTATAAACTTCTGTTCTATTAAACAGCCGTTAAATCATAACGACCGGTTTCAAAATATACAAAATTATCTGGAAATTTACAAAAACGATCGTTAATTCGACATCGGAGAAATATTTGGTCACTATTTTTTATTGTAGAAGTCTTATTTTCAAAGTGCAACTTAATCAATACATTCCGTGTCCGTGAAGTGATTTGCATTGTGAAAATATTTTGTACTTGCTCATAAATTGAAATCTTAAGCTGAAATCTACTTGGACTGATAAATTGCTAAAAAAATTTACAAGCGCTTTAAGGTATCAGAAAACTAAGCGGAATGTAATGATCATGTTAGAAAGTTTGACTTCCACACCTACACAGCGAGGTATTTCAAAAGTTACAAATCAAAAAAATAACACAATTTGACTACGGCTGTCTAGGTTAGACAATTTTATTTTTAGTTAGTTTTATTTTCTATAAGTTCTATTGCGTTCTTGATTAAATCAAACTCGGTGGTAATCAAATTAAAAAATCAGAGCAATTAAAGGCAAAGAAAATTGCTAATATCGGTATAATTTGATGAAATATAAAATCTGTGGTTGTCAGAAAAAATCAGTTAACTACCAATTGAAAACATTAAAAAATAAAACATTTTTTGAACAAAATTACAGTTCTGAATAATGTTAAAACTTGAATGAATTGTAGTTTTTGATTCCTATAGCAACACTTTTTGGAGTTCGTCTTATAGAAGTAGATAAAAAAACAACATAAAATATGTTTTTAATTTAAATGTATAAAAAAGCTGGTTTTTTCGCACAGCCACAGAAATTACTATGATTCCGTTGTACTGCAACCTTGGAACGCAAAGATGTCACCTAAGCAAATTGTTATTAGGAAAACGATTTGCAAACAAATTTTTTTATCAAAACATTTTTTCCGTTGTAAAGAATATGCCAATTATCTTAAAATTTAATTTGTTCAAAAGATTACAGTATAATAATAGGTATTGCACCGAGATATTATTTTTTTATTTAATCTTATTTTCGTTTTTTCATTTTTATTTATTTTTTACTAAAAAAGAACTAAAAACTAAAAAAAAGAAACTTAAGAAGAGGTGAAGACTAAATAATCTAGAACAAATCAAGAGACTATGTTCTAGTATATAGAGCTTAAATATCAGTTCAACTTTTTAATTCAAACATTTTTAAACACCTGTAAAAAATACGGAAAATAGTCGAAAATTTTGGATAAAAAACAGTTGCATAATTCTCAAATATGATAGTTTTGTGTTTTGAAAACTATCCCAAAATTATGATCAGATATTCCGGTTGTTATTATTAAAAATGTTTATATTTTAAAATTATTGAAAATTGTTATGTAGTTTAGAACTAGAATAATGTTGTAATGGATCATGAGTTCCAAAAGAATAATTTATATGCTTGTTCGTTTCACGAAATTACTTGTAACTTCTGTAACGAACGATCATCTCTTTTGTAGCTCACGTATCTGAACTTTTTGAACGATTTGAACATCGCTACAAAAAGACGTTATTATTTTATTTTTCATATTTTATTTTGTTTCCGAATCAACGTCTCGCTATACTTGTAAAATGGCTTTTTTTCGTTCACTTTATTTTCATTATTCCAAGAGCGCTATTGCGATTGAGTAGCAATTTTTCAGTCTCCCTAGTGAAATGGAAAAATCATCTTCTTTCAGGGAATTTAATATTTCATTCACTTTTGTAGTCTGCTGATTAGTATCATAAAACTCACATTGCTGGCACATTTGTGGTTTTGCATTTTGGTCATTTTTACCAGGGATTTATTATTTAAAATAATGTACTTCATTGTGGTGCGAGAAAAAAAATTATTCAAATATTTTGTTTTTCTTTCACGGGATATTTATTCTTTAAATTCAATTTGTTCGCGATGTATGGCAAATCATAATTCGCTAAATTAATCATTGGTAATTCAGAACTAGACCTTAGGATTTTATAAAAAAAACATTTAGAATATTTTTTATTGTTGTGTGTATTCCATCAATGAGTTTTCGTGTGTATTATTATCGAGTTTTATTTAGAGTATTTCTTTTTAAAGTAGGATTAGGCTCAGATACTATTAATCGGATACCGACGATTTCGTTAGAATTCAATCAAAGGTTAGCTAATTCGTCCTCGAATTGCAGATTCGAAATAATTCATCGTACTCCAGATTTCGTTCAATATGAAGAACAGTCTTTTGATATTCCTTTGTCCATTGTTTCATTCGTTCACTGTTGAAACTTGCATTTCGATCAAACTAAACATTAGTTAATTAGATTTTTTCGGTGTTGTTCATATCGTTAATAGTTAGGGTTTGTCTTCATATTAGATTAGGTTCTCGAGTGGTTTAGATTTAAAGGTTTGAAAGTACTCTTAAGAAACGTTACTTTATGATTGAAATTCAGTTATTTTTAGTTTCATTTTAGTTTTTGAAATATGAACTTGAATAACACTTAACAATATTTATAACTAACATATAAAATGATTACATAATAATATTCATATATGAATGAACAATTTTATGATTCGAGTAGTTGCACTTTTCACGTTGTATGCAAATAACAAGAGAAAACAAGTTAATTTCGCTCGTTGGAGCCGTTTTTGAGTTTTTGTTTATGTTACGACAAACTGTTTGTTAAATTTTGATGTTCATAGAATATGGATGTTCACACCTGGGTTTGTTATGGGTCAAGGCTTGTTGGTACGTTAGGAAAATGGTGCGCCAACGTGGTCAAAAATTTTTTGTCATTCGTTTTGTTATGTTTGTTTTCTTCATTCCAATTTCAAAAAATTCTAGCAGCGTATTTGTTACCTCACGGATATATACAAACATTTTGTTAGGATGTTACTGTTATTTACTTGTTTGTTATGTTTACTACCAATATTGTTATTTTATAATGGTGCGCTCACAAATGAGCTGTAAATTACGCTTATCATTTTTTTCTTTTGCCAATATGTTGTCTGTTAAACTTCAGCACTTTGTGTTTTCATTCCTCAAAACTCTACATGCACCATCCACGGCTATTGTTATCTATCATTTGTTTCTTCTGAAAAAATTGCATTTACTTGCACTTTTCTCAGCGTTTATTGTTAAAATAAACGCCTTCCAACTGTTCCGTAATCGACATTTGTTTCCAACTGTTCACAATCAATTCATTTGATTGCGTATGTTCTTTTTATATTTTTTAATATGTTTGAATATTACATTACGTTTGAAAAATTGTTACTATTTGAATCGTTAATCCATTAAATTTTAAGTTTGTTTTATAAACATTATTAAGAACATTTTTAGCACAAAAATTCGTGTACATCGAACATTACACAGTTAAAAGGTATAACCAAAAAACATGTATATTCCATTTTTTTCTTCAATTTTTTTCAAATTACGACGATTTTATGTTTATGTTTTTTATGTTTATGTTTTCTTTTGCATAATTTGTTGTTATGTTTGAAACGTAATTTTTTGTTAGTAACGCATAAAAGTGGGTTAAAACACTGCTAAAATTATTCACAATTCAGATACAATACACGATATACAAGATTCAAAAGAACTTGAATATAAAATATACAAACAAGAATCCTTTGGATGTATGCAACTATAAGCCTTGCTTCACTGATTTCTCAAATCGTTATACACAATATTTAAACAGACACCTTAATAAGAAAAATAAGAACATTAATTTGTTGGCATCTTACCGTTAATTGTTAAGTTTAGCAACTACCATTGTTACCTCAAAATTCATATTCAAACAAAAATATATACCAATGTTATGTTTTCATTGTTATTCGAAGTTATTGCTGTTCGAAAAATTGTTTTGTTACGTTATACTACGCCACTAAGAAATATTAAACAAGGAATGAAATAAAAAAAAAAACAAATCTGTCCACAGAAACAATATCATGACAAAAAATAGGAAAAAAATCATGAAATTATTTTTTATTTGTTTTGATCATTTAAACAATTCTGTAGTAAACTTTTTTTTCTACAACGGTAAATATTTCACTAGAATATTCAATACAAAAATCGAAATTTCTTTTGCCAAGAAACGATACAAATGGGAACGTTTATTGTAGCAAACAAAATCAAAAAACTATGAATCATGCCGGGCAACAGAGAGAAGAAAGAATATTCAGATAGAATATTCCTGTGGAAAATGAATCTTTTTTATATTTTTGTCCGTATTTTTACTCTCTGAAATAATTTCAAACAGAAGAAAAAAATACGATTGTGAAAAACATTTTTGGCTGAAAGTTAGAAATGCAAACGAAGAATGTTAGAATAAAATTATTGAACATTAAAAAAGCGAAGAAAATAGACACTGTGTTTGGTGACAATATAATTTGTTCTATTGCGACATTATATGATTGTCGTCGCAAAAATTTTTGCGTGCACATAATGTAAAAGTGATGCGACTCGAATCCGTATACTAATTCTAAAATAATAGTTTTAATCATTGTTTTCATAAGGGATTAACGGTCCAATTCTCAATGTTCTTTATTTTACAAAACAAATATTAATACCATCAGATGTCAATACAAGCTTTCAATCAAGTATGAAAACATTGATAAAACAAATATGTTTTTTATTTTTGATATACATATCTTTTCGTAACAATTGCGTCAATTACTTTCTGTTAGTTCTTAATGATCTTTGGTTTCACCAATGTGCCTTAAATCATAAGTAACGTTTAGAGATACTTTCTACTTTATATGTACGTGTTCTACTCGTGTTCTCAAACATAAGAAAGAAATCATTTAGGGTAATGATGAATAATAATAAGGTGATTGAAGGAATATGCTATTTTACAATTATTACGTGTATGTTTGATGTCTGTATAAACCAAAAATAATAAAAAAAATATAAAAATTTAAAAAAATTGATGATCTGTTACGTGTATGTTACTATTCCATAATTTTAGTTTCTTCCAGTTCCATTATTTCTTTACTATGAATTTACACCTATACATACTTGAAAGTAAGAATTATTTTTAAATAATCCATTATTTCAAACGTGACCTAATTCTTGTGAAAATAAATACATAATTAGACGCATTTGATATTATTATCAAAATGCATAAACAATAAATTGAAAATAATTTGACTTTAATCAATAATACAAACCGATGGTAACTTCAGGTTCATCAGATGCAATCAGGTTTGCAATATTTGTGATATAATAAATATTCACGACAGATAACATCAGTTCCTTCAAAAATCTCGCAACACTAGTTGATATTGTGTTACCATCGTACGATAACGTACCGAGGTATGAAAATATATGGACTTCCTTCTACAGAAGCAGTGCATAATTCAATATCAACAATTGCAGATGACACTGAATCCTTAACATTCATCGAGCATGCGCGCATTATGCTGCATTTCTTAAGAAAAAACAAGTAACAAAGGACGCTCGATGTTGTTTTGTAAACCTTATTCAATTTTTTACAACAGTGTATCAAAAACAATTTAACCAGAATTTCACTTTGAAGGAAAAGTGTCACTGATACTTTTGAGTCTACGAAAAATCTAAGATAACGCCAGAGAATGATAGAAGACAGGAGGAAAATTTTCAGCTATTTGATAAGTCTGTCAGGTTTGTCAATAATATCTTATTTCATTCATTCAGTTTAATTATAATTTCATAAAAAGTATAGAGATTTTCGTATACTCATTCTAAACCAAATCTTATAATAAACATATCAATATCAACAGGAATTATTTTCAATAATTCCTTGTGGTTGATGTTCAACATGTGACACGTGCTTCTTGACCACAATACTTCTCATGCAATCACTGTGGTTATCTTGAAATTATAATTGTTTTTGTATAAAGTGTGATAATAAAGAAGGTTTAACATCCTTTGGTTTAAAATGTGTGTATTTTTTAATAAATGATGTCCCTCGTCTGAATCACAATTTTTATTTATTTCTTCGCAAATAGCAAAAAGTTCTTGACCTAGACTTTCGTAAAACCAATCGCATTTCATTTGACAAGACAAGATAAAGTGGCTTCAACCATCCGAAGATCAAGGCAGTAAAGCTTTGATTTAATCTTTCTGTAAATAATACTTTCGCTCGCAAAAATGATCAAACCGCACGATTCGTCATATTATTTTTAATGATTATTCTATAATGAAAAAAAATTCGAAAGAAACAAATCTTTTTTCAGAAAGTTCACAATGAGACATTTAGATTGTAATATTTGGACAACATTCTGTCTACATGTAACACACTTTTCTTAAGATTACAAGGTTCGCCACAGTTGTTGCGCTTCGTAGAAGATAATAAGAATACCGAACTACACGATGTTTGTCTTATGATTTTGTAAGCACGATTAATGTTTTATTTAATCAAACGGAACCTAAGTGTGGGAATACGAACAAGACTTTATTTGAGATAACTGAACGTACATATTTATCTGGCTCCAGTGAGCAAACACTTTGGTGCATCATATTGCTGCGGCTCATTGCCCTTTGGTAATTATTCAATTTCTTACTTAATTTTCCTTCTGAAGCTAATCGTGACCATGGAATATTCAGATTTATCTTGTATAATAGAACCTGCGTTGATTGAGTGTTTTGTCAATATTTTATTGTGAATAACATTAACAAAACGTTTATATAAAATTATAATTTCTAGTACACTGAAAAAAAGATTGAGGCGTACAGGTATATGTATTACTACTGCAGACATCCTATAAAAAAGTGACAGACATAACCTTATACCTGATACAGATAAACGAATATAGCTAACAATTATTACTGTGACAGACGAACATATGTGTGGTATAATTATATATTGTAACTGTTCTCTTATAGATATTGCTGCCCCAAATATAAGTTCTTCTACGATAGATACAATACAATAACAACAATGGTGGGATGTGACAACAAAAGCACATGGCTGCCATAGATAAATTTTGTAATTGCTTCAAAAATATACTACTAGGTATATTTTTATTTCTAATTTGTAAACATCTTTTTTTTCAGTGTAATGAATTTGTGTTTATGTTAATTTTATTCAGAAAAAGTACATTATATTAAAGGAACACGAAATTGAAGTTTTTATAAAAGTTTTTTTTTTAATTATTCTATTTAAAATATGGAAACCAAGAGCACCTCTCATAATGAAAAATTTTAGACCTTACTCAGTTGGGTATGTTGTATGCACTTGATTTTGAGGTTATGGGCGGTTTGTTTACATTGGCCGGTCGGACTGAACGAGGGTGCCAGAAATTCTAATGTACAATTTCGATGTGAACTTTACTAGATGACAGGTTTCTTACTAGTGGGTTCAAATTTAATGTGTTACCGAATGTGCGAGAAAAAAATTCTTGCAGTTGACCTTTAAATTTTTAACTGGTGTGATAATGTAGATTTTCTATTAAAAATATAAACATCTTTTAGAAATTTAGACAAGTGAAAAAACCTGTACAGTGCAAAGAATTCTTACATCACAAAAAAATTCAATTCCATTCAATTGATGTTGGCTATTTTTAGTTAAATTCTCCTGTTAATTAAATTTAGGCTAATCTAGTTAAGTTGATCTTACTTCGACCGCTCTAAATTCTCGCAATACTGTTAAATCAACACAACGTTTTTATAAATATACACAAATTTCTGTATTTAATCCGTATAAAAACAAAACGAACAATTACTCGTACAGTTTCAATCAATCGTCTTAGAACATTATTGACAATTTTTCGTTTGGTACTTATTTTGATGCAAAACAATATTATTTATGATGCTCGATATTATATGCAATCATAGCTACGGTTATCGAACGAAACAATAAATCAAACGCCATGCGCAGATGCGTTTTAATTTCCGACGATAATTTTGCATTGTTGATGTGCATTACGACTCCCTGGTATAAAACTCGATCAAATATTTTACTGAACTATTAAATTATTTTGGTATTATATGAGAAAAGGTTTTTTGCAGAAATTTTTATTTCAATTCAAATATTTTATTTTAGTGTAGAGGCGAATATAGTGAGCACTGAATATTGGTTATGGAACAAAAAACGAAAGCTAATGTTATCATCAGCTATGAGAGAAATATAACAGAAGTGCTTTTTTACCACCGCGATATGTGAAAATTCAACAGATGTTACATTCAATAAAAAATATTGGAACCTACGTGAAATCCGAAATCAATTTTACTTATCGTTTGAATATACGCTTTTGATGATACGTTTTGGGCAATTCATAAATCTAAGATTATTATTTTACTGTAAATTCGTTTAATTAATATATTTATTTTTTCTAAAAGCAACGTTATTCAACGTCACAGATGTGCAATTGAATTTTCATAATCATAGGTTGTAGTATCAAAGGTAATTTTAATTTTGTAAAATGCGAACTCGTTTTGGTAAACAATTGACAATATCTTTCCGATAAGAGATTAATTAATCACTAATTTGTTTCCCAACGAATCATAAACGTACATTGGCTGTCTATTAGAGAAATAAGCTGATTTCATTTTATCACGTAAATGATCAAACTATTTGAACGTTTCCATGAAAGTGCTACTTTGTGTACATCAATGATGATTTTAAATTGCAATAAAAATCTCCAAACCATACTCATGAATAGAGCCACAAATCAGAGTACTGCTTTTGTGAGCCTCAATATTTCTGTGGCTGTGAGGAAAAACCAGTTAAATGCTTTTTTGTACATTTTTAAATTTAAATTATAATCTACGTTGTTCTATTATCTACTTCTCTAAGACGAACTCAAAGAAGTGTTTATATGGGGATCAAAAAAATATAATTCAAATGTTTCAACATTATTCAGAACTTTAACTTTGTTTAAAAAAATGTTTAGTTTTATTTTTAAATGTTTTCAACTGGTAGTTTACTGGTTTTTCCTCACAGCCACAGATTTATATACGATAAAAGTTACACTTATTTTCAATAAACAATTATAAAACAAACACATGAAATTTACATGCAGAACATTCATTTCATAAACAATGTAAAATTTTTAAACATCGAAGAAATAGTAAACAAGCATCTTGCATGGGATAAGAAAACTTTTTATTTAGCAAACAAAAGCTATTGACCTTAACTTTTTCATTTATTTTTCACAAAAATCAGAGTATTGGACAGAAAATCGAATATAACAATTCGATAAATTATCTATTCTTCTCAACTCATATTACTTTTTCCGAATGTTCTACCCTTGCTTGCACAAAATGTTTTGCCGTCAGACCTCCAAATATGAACTGAAAACTTTCGCATCGAAGTTCAGTACAACTTTTCTTCTCCGGTTCCGCAATACAATATCCTGTATTAATTATGCACCGTAGCTAAGCATTGTGATGACATACATGAAAAAAATAATAAAACTAGGATACATTTTATATAATTTTTTTTGTCACGCACTGTTTGGCACAACTAACCGCAGCGAAAATATTACAGGGAAGACTGCTGTCAACGTAACGTAAAAGTCTTTGGTACTGTGTTTAGCGATCAGCTGATGATCGTGTTGGATGGGTGCTCAAACTCCGCAGCGGGGCGGGAGGGGGTAGCTAGAGAGACACCGGGTGGGGCGCCGGGGCGAGGGGCACCGGGTAGCTGCGGGGGAGGCGGAGAAAATTCGATGCTAGTGGCTCGCGAGTCGTGGTCGAGTGTTCACTGTGATCCTGGTATTGCGATTTGTCGGCGCCGGTGACTTTGACTCCAGGACTGCTCGCGAAATTGAAATTATAGTAAGTCTTATTAAAGGCAAAAGGCGGGTCCTGTTTTGTGGTAGTGCTTTGGGTGAGTTGTTGTGTGCGCAAGTTATGCACAAGTCCCAGTGATAACGTCTTCTCGGCAGTAGGAGAGAACACCGGAAGTGGAAAGATGAGCGCCAGAGAAGTTACCCTTGTCGGTGGTTCCCCTTGGGGCTTTAGAATGCACGGCGGCCTCGATCTTAACCAACCCCTCCGCATCTCTAGGGTGAGTGACTTTCAAACGTATTTTTACTTGCACTTTTATTTAGTCCGGTCATCGACGTCTGGGAGATTCTCAAAAGTCGCTTTGAAAGTTTTTTTTTTAATTTTTTATTATTCTAATATTTCACTCGACACGTTACCTTAAAATTGAAAATAATAGCGACAAAAATATTATTTTGAAAAAAATTATTTTTAAATTTTGCATAATTTGACGGATTATCTTATGCTTGAGAGTTAATTTTGGCACCTTGAATATAAAGTTGCTTGCCTTCAAATTAAATATCACCTAAGTTGCGGCAAAAAATTCCATCTTTCTGCTCTTGATTAATAATTGTGCGAATTTAGTGTGAGTGTGTACTTAGTTGATAAAACATTCATTCTGGAACAAATGTAATAACATTGAGTAAATTAAATATGAACTATATAACATCATCATATTATAATCTGGAAGAAAATCATCATGTTTTTGAATCAAATGTTATTTAATCTTGTCAATCTAAATCTCCAAATTGTCCCGTGTAAAATGTTTTCTTACAAACGCAATTACAATAATTAATTTCTTATCAAATGTGCATGTCAGAGTTCTGTATCAAAATTTGATAATGCAAAGAATGTTCTAGCATAATCATGTTATGCATGCACAATAATAAATCATTTTGCGATTTGCATATTTGTATTTCTTTACTGCATAACATAAGTATTTGGAATATTTGGCAAGTTAATTATCTTGACTCTGAGCAGGAGGTCTTTCTTTTGAGGTAAAATAGATTAAAGTTTCGTTACACTCGAGAATTCAATAAGCGCTTGAACATTGTAATAAAAAATTGATCCTCCACTATCATTTATTTATAAAGCATCCACAAATTCCTAATGGTCTCGGAAGTCACTTTCGAATTTATCTTTTGTCATGAATGTGTCAAATTGTTTGAACATCTTTTTGTAACAACTTTTGCAATCTTTTATTTGCGAAGAATCAGAGCGTTTCGATAAAAATTTCCATAGTTTGAATTACTGAATGATGGAAATAGTCTGAGCTCAAGAATATGAGGCTATACAAAACTGATAAAACAGGTAACAGGTGCGGTTCAACTATAAGATTTCATTATAATTACTCTTAACTGTGATTCAATTGTATACCTTACCAACCAAGAATTATCATTGTCGTGATGTTTTATAACAATCGGCTTCCTGTCATTTTTTTATACTAGAATGTCGAGCGCGCTTCGCGCGCTCTCCTCTATCACGTTTTTAAATTTTACAAAATAAATTAAAATACCTCGGCGCGCGCTGCGCGCGCCTGCCGTTTGATTCTCCAATTTCCTAACGAACCTATATGTCAAATGTCCGGCCT